>PVJD01002094.1:0-220652 GCA_004026545.1 Mormoops blainvillei
AGAGCTGGTTTGAAAAATTAAACATAAAATGAATCATATTTCATCTTTTAAAGGGGAGTATTAATTACAGGCATTCAGAAAGGTTGTGTTTATACTCCCAAAATTTTCCAGGTAGTATAACCAATACATACGGGGGTGAACAAAACAAGCTTACAATTGTGAGTATGCAAAACACAGAAATTATTCTTGCATTATCATTTATTTATTATTGTATTATTTATTTGTATTACAACTGTAAACCTACCTTGCCCATTCTTGCATTATAATAACATGTAATTATATTAAAAATGCATTAGGAGGTATTATTACTGGGACAGTTTTATTTTGGATGATTGAGCTTCTTCAAGTAATGTTAAGCTTCCACTCTTTGAGGTAGGGCCTGTTAAGAAGTTGACAGATCTAGTAACCACTACTTCCTCTAACCCTTCCCTCTTTATTGGGGGTTATGCTCCCCTCAGTGTTGCCTGCCGTTCTGCAGAATGCTACCCTCCCCTACTCCAAGCCTCTCCTATTCCCCCAGAGCCTCTCCAGAGCCTCCTCCAAATAAATGTATCCCCGGTGGGTCTTACCAATTGGGAAAAGATCTCATAGTCCTGTTCATGACTGATGTTACTAGCTGACTAAAATGGTTAAGCTAATATCTAGTTTAAATATTTTATAAGTCTGTGTTTACTATGTTACCAATTCTAAGAGTTAGGGAGCGATTCCTTAATGATTAATAATTCTAAATGAATAATAAATACTGAAACCCCTCGCATATGAAAGCTTTCTGAAACCCCATGTAAGAAATCACCTTCTTCGCCCTCATATATTGCTATTCATTTGATCACTTGAGATATAGTATTTGCTATACTACATCATTTTATTCACAGCAGTGTATAGACAATTCTTTATAACAGTCTTACTATGTAAAAGAAGCTATATAAATTCATTATGCCTAAAAGAAAGAGACAAATTAAAGGTTGATTTCCTTCTCATAATTAAAAGTGAGATTTTAAAACATTTTAAATGATATGTGGCCATGAGGTAGAATGTAATTAAATAGAAAAATGGTTTATTACTGAAGGTTTTCCATGTTTTTTATATATTGTCTTTTTAGCCCAGATGAAAGAAATTATAATTTAAAATATATTAAACAATTTGATTAGCAACACGAATTGTGTCCACGCAAAGTGAAGAATTAGAGCAATTATCACAAGACAGTTCCTCCCAAAATGCTCGGTTTCATGAAATATCTATAAAATTAAGACAAAACAACATTCTAGCTTGAACTACATGAATCTTTGGCTTAATTCTCCAATTTCTTTTGCAAATGTAGTCACCATCAGAATGATAAAGATATATCTATTATAAAGAGACCTCAAAAGGCTGAGCCATCCAGGTCAGAAAATTGAAAACAAAGCCAAATGTTTACTCAAAATCAAACCCAGAACTCCTTTTGAAATTCACTGAGAGAGCAATCATTTCCAATGTCTTTTCACCTTTTGGTATGAGATGGAAGTCAAACTGGAAATACTGAAACACTTTAAGGAAGGCAGTAAAACAAAAACAAGCCTTCTTGTAAGACTTCTAGATGAAAGACTTTTGAATAAGCATTTAATCATGTGGATCCTGGTTCAAGCCAAGCTAAACCTCAAAGGTTTACCTGTGCTCATTATTTAGAATTCACAAAGAAATGGAAACGCATTGCATCTGTTGGGAACATTGACGATGAAATGATTTTTGCAAGGAAACGGAATATTTACATTAGGCCCATAGTTGTGGTCCATCTGGCACAAGAGAACAACAGAATGCAGCATTTCTGCCAGAATGTTTCAAAGTGGTTTTGTTTTCAAATTTTCAATCTGTGTCTATTTAAGCTTGCACAGGATTTTAAAGTCTAAATCAATGTGCAAGCTAACTTTCTGATTTTAAATTTCTGGAGATTTGTGTAGGAGAAGACTGTTTTGATTTCAAAAAAATGTTTTTGGAGACATTGTTTTGTAGAGTATGACAAGGAATTGTAATAAAATTAAGTATTATTAGCTACCTACAAATTGCCCACAAAGCACAAATTTGATGATTCAGAATTTAATTAGCTCACTGACTCAGTTAAGAATGCCAATCTCCAGAGATGTGTTTGAACTTGTAGTATTTTGCAATTGATTGCATGTTTGATGGTTAACACATTGGCAAATCAACCTATAAAACCCATATTTTCTACTGTGCCATGAAGTTGCAACCAATAATCAAAGAGGAAAAAAATCAGGATTTTTCTGTAAGCAGAATTATCTTTCAGAACACCAGGGTCAACTTTCCTGACATGTTGTCTTAAGAATCACTGAAGATTGTAAACTGAATAAACTGGCACTACCAAGAGGTGGCCCTAACATAATTTGGCATAATTCCAGAGCTGATTTTATTTCTTCTTCCTTTTAGAAGGTGACAGCACCTCTTCCTTGAGACAGGATATCCAAGCACACTGTATACACACTCTGAAAAATCATGCTTACAACTGTCACATGAAAGAATTTACAAAGTTACATTTCCACACTGTTTTGGCTTCCTCCACATCCTGACAATAACCAGACTATATGCTTCACTTGTTCTGAAGCCATATATAAATAATAGAATGATATAAAGAATAAAACAAGCTGCTTTCCAAAAACGGAGTCTCTAAATCAAACAGTGGAGCAAGTTTTGCTTCCAAAACATCTAAACTCTTCTCTTTCTGGGTGCCAGTAACAGCTATCACAGAAGAGTTACTGAATTACTTTTGATAAGGACTAGCCAATCTTACAAGAGGCAATTACTGAGAGAAGAAAAAAGTAGAGATCCTAGGATTATTGCCTTAAGGAGTTTATTATAGATGGAATCTATAATAAACAAAAAAAAATGAGCTTTTAAACAAGCAATAGAAAAAATACTCTTATTGGGAAACTAAACAATGGAGTTAATGGAATCAATGTTGGTATCTACTGACCACTGTGCAGTGAGTCATCATTTGTGATGCTCCTTGGCAGAATTTGAAGGCCATGTGGTTTAGGTTAATGTTGTTTAGGGTTTTGTTTTTATTATTAAACTCTTTTATGGAAGTATTACGTACATACATAAAGTGCACAAATCTTAAGGGTGCAGCTCACTGAATTTTTACAAAGTAAATGCTCCTAAGTTGTCACATCCAAATCAAGAAAGAGATCATCACCTGCACCTTACAAGACCCCTTTACAGCCCCTCCAAGTCACTACGTCATTCTTTTCAAACACCTTAGATTACTTGTTCTAGAAACTTATACTATGTAAATGGACTCATGAAGTATATACTCTCTTATTTCTATCTTCTTTTGCGCGACATCATTTTTGTGAGATTTATATGGATTGTTGTACATCTCTGATCCTTATTCTTTTTAATTGTTATACAGCATTCAAGTGTGTGAATATACCACAGTGTATTTATCCGTTCTTCTACCAATGGGTCACTCTCAGTTTTGTACTATTATAAATAATGCTGTTCTAAGTATAATCATGCCTGCCTTTTGGTGCACAGTTTTATGCATTTCTGTTGCAGGAACACCTAAAAGTGGAATTTCTGGCCCATAAGGGATACACATTCTCAACTTCTGTGGATAATGCAGAAGCGCTTTCAAAGTGATCATGTCAAATGACTCTCCCACCGCAGTTCATGAGCATTTACAGCTTCTCAAATACCTGAAGCTATCCTTTTCATTTCGGTCAGTTTAATTGGTATGTAATGGTTTTTCTGATGACTAATGAGGCTGTATAGTTCTTCATATGGATTCCATCCATTTGAATATCCTCCTCTGGGAAGTACCTGCTCAAGTCTTGGTACGGTTTAGTTTTACTTAAAATATTTTGGTTTTCTCTCCTTTCAGGTAGATCAATTTTATGTGTGGAAAAAACCAATTCATCATAGTCCTGTGCCAAATCACATATTGCTTGTTCACATCTCTCTCAGGTATGTCTCATGTAACCTCCTCCCTTTTTTATCAATAAGAATATTGAGTCTCAGAGAGGGAAGGTAATCAATCAAGGCAACACAGCTCATGTTTACCAAAGAGAGGACTTAAATTGGGGTTGTTTGTTTTTTCTTGTTGTTTGTTTCTTTTTTATCTTTTCATTTGGAGTACTGAATCCAGGCAAAGCTGTCAAAAACAAAGGAATAAACTAATATATGATAAAGAATATTTAAAGGGAAAGTATATCTACATTTATTCTCACATGCCTTTGGAACAATTAATACCCTACTGAGGAGAAAAGTTATTCGTGATAGTAAAGTCCCAGCCAAGCAACTCTTACAGAACCACAGAATAGAGTTACAATCAGAAGCAAGGAGTCCTTAGTCAGAGAGAGTAGGGACTATAGTGAGTGATTGCTATATTAGACATTTTTATAAATTGCCACATTATAGTCAGGAACACAAAGCTTCAACTTTACATTTTACCTATAAAATATATTTTACTAAAGCATTCAGGTGACTAGAGTTAACTTGTGCATCTAGGTTTCCTGAGCCTTTTTGTAAATTTCAAATGCAGAAGACATTCTTTCCATTTAAATGATGCTTAAATTGAGAAACAGAGAAAAGGCAGAAAGAAAACCTGTCATGCCATATGAGTGGAAACAGTTGACAGGCCAAATATATGATGGTCTATTAAGAGATTACCTAGTTATAGAAATTTTATTATGCACATTATTGTAATCATCATGCTATCTGTCTACTTCCAACATGGTTCAGACTGGTCTCACAGCTTACTGGGAAGACAGATCAAAACAGCTCCATTTGTTGAGCCAACAGAGAATTCTGAATTATGTAAAAAGAGACACGGTCTGTACTCCAGAGGCAAATTACAAATCTCAGAGGCTAGACTTTAATTTACGTAACGTCTTTTCTGGTTTTTAAAAATATACACAAATTTATGTAGTAAACATTCTATGAGGTTTATGTTATGTAATCAGAACATTGTACAATTTTAATATAAATTAATCCAAAGCTCACAGCCACGCAGAACTAATTGCCCTGAACCTAAAAAAGGGAAATGGTTTCTCGTCCTTGCGAGATTTTACCTCTCAGCTTCTGCATCCTTTCCCCGTCAATGAGGAGGACAGACATTGTGTCTTTAATCTACTTCCAGTTGACAGTCCACCACCTTCTGTAGTCCTATTACTTCCAATAGTAGGAAAGCATGCTAGGATAGATACGTGGGGCAGGGCAGGAGAGGGGAGAAAGCCCCAAAGCAACACATCAAGTGTGGTGGAGGAGAGGGACTTACTTGGTTTGCTTTTTAATTATTTAGGTACAAATCCTGGCTCTGCTCCTTTCTAGCTGGGTGATTATGGACAATTAACCAGCAGGGGTGTCCAGCCTTTTGGCATCTCTGGGCCACACTGGAAGAAGAGTTGTCTCGGGTCAAACGCTAAATACAGAAATACTAATGAAAACTGGTGAGCAGAAAAAAAAGGCTTTAAGTAAATTTCCAATTGTGTGTCGGGCCACAT
Organism: Mormoops blainvillei; assembly: GCA_004026545.1. Lineage (NCBI taxonomy): Eukaryota > Metazoa > Chordata > Mammalia > Chiroptera > Mormoopidae > Mormoops > Mormoops blainvillei. The sequence goes on from PVJD01002094.1 coordinate 5,493, forward strand.
TCATAACCATCCTGGCTGCATGGGGCCCATGGGCCACAGACTGTTCACCCCTGCAAGGATCTTCATCAATGAAGGAATGATCCTTTGGGAAGTAGAGAAAATTCTAGAGAGAGAAGTAAGAAAGATTCAAATGGAAGTGGGGAAGAGCCTCCACATTGATACACCTTCCCCAAATTTCCTGAGCAACATCTCTTGGAAAACCAAGACACACAGATAAGAAAATAATATTAAATACTATATATGTATGAAGTTCTTATCATGTGCTTTACGTGTTGAAGGACTTCTCTCTCTCTCACACACACACACACACACACAGAGGAATATGCAATATGTCACCTGATCTCAATTCTTCCTCTCCGTAGACATATTTAAAGTTCCAGCTTTTATATTGTTTGATGCTCATATTCAAACTCTAGTCAGTCTCTGTGTGCTACTATACTTGATGCTTGCTTGCTTTTTCGAAGCTACTCTGTGTTTTCTACAATAACAGCTTCTTAGCAATACCTCTTGTGCTGTCTCATACAAATTGTATTCAACAGCTTCCTCATCTGTAAAATGGGAATAATAACAATAACACCGTTTTTCATAAGATTGTTACAAGAGTTAAGTGAGTTAATTTTTTTCTAAATCACTTAGAACATTGCCTAACACATAATAAGAACTACATAAATATTTGTTAAAAGAAATCTCTTTTATTGTAATTTGTTTATATTTTCATTTCTTTTCTCACCAAGTTGTCCTTAGGGTGAAAGACAGTGCCACAGATATTTGTGTTTCTTATAGGAGGGCAGAAAACCAGGCCAGAAAGAAGGAGAAAAAGAAAATGACATTTTGTTGAGTAGTCCAAGGAACTAAACATTGTATTAGAGGTTAAAATAAATTTTCCCATTTAATCTTCAAAAAAAAGAAACATAAAAAGGGTAAGTTTCTTTTTGTTTTAAAATGGGGAAGCAGGACCAAAGAAGATAAATTTCTTGCCAATTAGGCATAACAATAGCTCAAAAAATAATTTTATAAGATTTTGCCTTTCATATGTTTTTGTTCAGTTTTAAATCTGGCTTTTTGGAATTTCTAAAGCTGAAATTAGTGGTAACAATGCCACACTCAACTTAGTGCATATCATCTACCTACCTACTTACTCTCTAACTACATCTTCTGATCATAATGGTCACACATTACGTTATGCTTACTGTGACCCCACTGGCACTTGTTAACCATGACATAACCATAGATGTGCCCAGAGGCAATCAAACATTGTTTAAGAACAAGAATAGTAGATTAGACAAAGTTAAACTGATCTCTTGGCTGCATAGCTTCTCAGAACTTTGAATATCTCGATATTCCTCTATATCTTCTGGGGGTAATAGAGTACATAACCATGACAAAATATATTTTACTATAAGATTTTTTTAAAAATTCCCATTAACACTTCACAAGATACCGATGCTCAACAGACCATGCTTTAGACAATTCTGCCAAAAAAAAAAAAAAAAAGACCAGAAACAATGAGGAAGCACATAAAATTTGAGAACAAGTTAACACAAATATCAGACTATTAAGAGAACCTACAAACCAAAGAACAGCATTTTAATAGAGACACTTAAAAATAGTTTTCACAAGCCAGTTGCTAGGACCATGCCCAGTTCCTTACAGAAACTCAGTGACTCATGTCGAATAATGAATAGATGAATGTGAGCCAGTTATTCTGTTTAAAGAAAATGCATCACTATTTCTTTTCCACTTTTGTGGAAACAAAGTTACAGGAAGAAAGGAGGAAAAATGATGAACTACTTCAAAATGTTGTTCTTACTGAAATTAAGTCACTTATGCAAAAAACAATTTAAGTTGACTGCCCATTTATTCAATAAATATTTGATGAAGGAATAAATAAAGAGAAGCTTAGAACGAGAAGAAGAAGACTGTGTACGGGACACCAGGGCAGAGCCAAGGAACCAGACTTTTGAGAATAAAGACCACACACCCACGTGCGTGCAGGCACACTGACTCAGTCACTCACACACACACTGAACTCAGTCATCCTTTAAAGGAATTTCCTTACCCTACCAAGGCAAACACTGGAATATTTTTACTGTCTATCTCTATGAAACCAAACTTTCTGAAGACAAGGGAATGTATGTCCTCTGGGAGATTTTGATATAGTTTTAAATTATTCAATCATAAATATGTGCCACTTTTATTTTGGATGACAAGATTGATAGAAGATAAATGGAAATGGGGAAAGCGAGTGGTCATTTGGCTTGTGAATTATTTATTTTCTAACATGTTTCTTTTTTTTTCATTCCTCTACAAACCTTTTAGTCTCTGCTCCCTGCCCTGTTTTCCTTCATGACCTATTTTGGATATTTCTGAACTTGGCCTTCCTTGTCTTACTTTAAAAAAAAAATGTGGCTCCTAGAGATCTAAAAAGAAAAAGAAAGGAGAAGGAAGGAAGGAAGGAAAGAGAAAAAAGAAAGAAAAGAAAAGAAGAAAAGGAAGGAAATGGATCAAATATATTACTGGTGAAAGAATTAACATTAGAAGTGAGAAACTACATGCAGCATAAAGTCACAATATTCTTAATTTGTAGAACTTTAAAAACTAGTGGCAGTAAATCTTGGCTTCTTCCTAATTTCATAGGGTCATACATCTGAACGCGGCCCAGAATAAACTCTTGATGGAGTATACTAATCAAAACCAATTTATTTGTTCATATTTCTTATGTATGCTGTCCCCTTTTGTTTCATATACAACAAGGACCTACTATTCCAGCAATTTCTAATTTGAACCACAAGCCCTTGGGCTCTTTCAGGCAGGGTGCCGGCACTGGTTAGAACCATTACAGAGAGAAAAGAGGTTAAGAGGGTGTAAGAACGTGAGAGTAAATGCATGGACAAAATATAAAAGACTTTCCCAGCCACCTTGAGCCGCTCCATATGTTCCTGTTGTTTAGTGACAGCCCTCAATAGGAACACGGTATCTTGTAGTCCTGTGTATAAATTTGCTCCGTAAATTAAAATGTTGGCTTGGGCTCCCCTGGTGTTTAAGAAGGTGAGTGATGACCTTGGTGGGAGTAGGTTTGTGTAGAAATGTGTCATAAAAGATGATGTCTTGGCCCAAGAAATGCAGGGTTCAGGTTTAGTCATTTGTTAAAAAAAAAAAAAAATACCAGAGTTAAACATAACTAACACATCATGAGAGTAAGTCTCTTGCCAAATGTAACTTTCTTTTAAATCTGAAATGTCAGCTTTCACCCTGTGTTTTTAAGGAATATTTTTAGCATTTTCCTTTAAAGAGTTTCCCTGCTGATTTTGATCATTTTTAGGTTACAAAACAAAGCAATGAGTGGTGCACATTTTTTACTGATTAAGACATTAAAATACAATCAATTGATTATTATCGTGTTGTACAATTATTTGATAATTATAGAATCAATTCCGTGTAGCATTTATTTTCTGAAATGATTAGGACTTGACAGGTTTTATGGATTCACTTATACTCTCATTTTCACTCAAACATTAAAATATAGATAGTAGTGAAAAAAATTTTTAACCATCTTCTTCCTATTTTTTTGTGGTGTTGTTTTTCATTTTACATGTTAAGTAAAATAAGCAAGTTTATGCCACCCATCCACAGAGCTCTTTGGAAAATCACATTTTAGGGAAAGCCCCCAAAACAAATAGCAAAAACAGATTGGTTTCATCCATCTGCATTGCTTCCCAGAAAGTGGTTCCCATAATGTTCTGATATTCTCACGCTAGTTAATCTATTTTTTAAGGCAGAAATAAAGTCCATATTTCAGGTTGACAAATATTGCCACTTAGGATGATTAATACATACTAAGATGTCACATATGCTGATAATGTGCTATTTCAAAAGTAACTATCTTACTAAAATATGCTATGGATGCACATTTTATAAACCTGAAAGAAGAAATATGAATGATAATCAAGAAAATAATTGAAAGGATTATATCCATCTGAAGTTTTCCATTCACCCAAGGGCTTATCAATGATTTAATATCTGCAGTAAATGCCTAGATTGACAACAATTTTACAGGAAAGGAGATGAAATATTATTACTTTCTATACAGACAATGGAAAATTACTACTAAATCATTTGCTAAATGCCTATCAGTCTGTGCTTCTGAAGACTAAGAAAAATTTCTCATGATTTGAGCTATGTATGCTAACAGTGTAACACTGTATGTTAGCTTAGTGTAGTGAAACATGAACCCTAATGCAAAACTCAAATAAGTATTTCTGCTCAGGTCAAAATTCATGTTCATGGATGCAAAGAAACATCTGGAAAGTTCACTGGATTAATATCCAGCAAGCTTATTCCTAACTTGGGGGCTACTTCGGTAAACACTGTCTTCCTTCTCTGCACCATTCTTTATCTATTAAGTGGGGCTGCTTTTTCATTAACATTTAAATAATACATTTTAACTTATTTTGTTAATTGTATCTGATAATAAACTGAGGCACCATTTGCTTTATTTGGTCATAAATGCAGCTGTAAACTACAGCCACAACAGCAAAGTCATCATCTGAATGACATGTAATGCATTCTTGGTACAAAATTGTCTTATAAATTTTCATTTCATTTTATAGTAGACTTATATGAACATAAATCTGAGTCATCATCTCTGTTAAGGGCCTCTGTTTTGGATAATCTTTTAATTTCTCCCCCGTCCCCCTTTTTTTAAAGATGTCAACCTTTTTGTAGAGCTTGATTGTTTTTCAACTCTCTTGATACTTTGGCCAATGGTAAGTTTTAGGTTCTTAGAAGTGGAAACAACCACAAAAGTGGGTTTATTCCTCAAACACTAGAATAGGCAGATACACCCAACTGATGCAAATCTCTCCATGCCCACAAAAGAACAAATACTAGATCACTCATAGCAATTATTTTTCAAAAGAATCTCTCAAGTTGCATGTTATGCAAACGAGCTCCATTCATACTGTTACTCATGACGGTAAAGACACTCCAGCTACTACTAGCAGTCCCTGGACCAAAAACATATTCAACATTCTTAACTATAGAGAAGGAAATTCTCTTGGAAAAAAATACAAACACAAACGAAACCATTGCTTTTCTTTACCATAAGGATGAACAAACTAGGATTCAGTTTGTTATGGGATGAACTGGAAAGATGGGTTTGAAGGACAAAGTCTTCAGAAAATCAAAAGACACTGTGAAAAAGGTCAAGTAAATGCACTAGGATGAAAAGCATGTGAGAAGTAACCGTGTTCAACCACAATACATATTAGATTTCACTCTTTTATTTAATTCCATTTTCACTTAAAATTACATATTGGATATTTTCCAATTATGAATGCTTGAAATGTGGAACTACAGAAGGTTAGTAGTAAAATCAAAAGGGAAAATATGGCAAAAATATGAATGATAGCTTTCACTTTCAAATGCTGATGTAACGATTAATAAGGTAAGGCAAAGCATTAAAAGGCATAAAAGTTTAAAAAATTTTTTTAATCATTTCCTCCTTTACCCTGCAATCTCGGTCTATCCTACTTTTATTGTCTTTTAAAGTAAAGTTCATTTTTTAAACCTTTTTTGAATTCTTTTTGATCAGGGCTCATTCCACTGGCACTAGCCCAGCTACTGCTTTCAATAGAACTTCTGCAAATAGGCACTGTGGACCTTTTGCCTTTTGTTTGAAGCCTAAACTGGTCCCTCAATGGACTCAATATTTCCTGAGTAAAAAGTGAAAGCTAGAAATTGAGCTTGGTCATTCATTGAAAACATCAGGGTTTTTTAATTCAGTTTTACTGACACATTCATTTTCCCCCCTTTAAAAAGGTAAACATTGATCATTGATTATGGGGTCAAGGAACAGAAACCTAAAGTCAGAGAATTAGATCAAATACAGTATAATTTTGTTAATGAAACTAGTTTGGGATACCTGGTCACATTTGAGCCAAGGTGGAGTGGATTACAGGGATGATATTGGGAAAAGAACAATTATACAAAAAGGAATGTAAAATAAACACATAGAAGAATATAAAGTGGAATTGAAAGTAATTTAATGAATAATAATAGGCAATTTTTCCTAATACATATCTAAGACACATTGCTGTTCATTTTACTTCATCATCTTTTGAAAATGTGACTTTTCATCTCTTCAGTGGGAGGCATTAGAGTAAAACCTAAAGCAAAATTTAAAAATTAAAGTAATAAAAAAGATAAGATAGGAAAGAGAATTATTGATTTCCTTCACTGCAAAAAAAAAAAAGTATATATCTTTAAAATAATTAATGTGAAGAAAACCAAGGATCAAGACACATTCCAAAATAGCACGGAGCAGTCACCTCTGTCGTACTCGCATCTGTTTCTTTTCCACATTTTAACAAGCATCCAGGTGAGTAAGTCTCAACAAAGCCACTGAAGGACACTGGCATCCCAAAGGGGACATGGGTTTCCTACTGATAAAATACCAGCAGCCTTTTTCCATTTCTCAGGAAAAATGTGTTGTTCACAGATAATATGTTTTCAATTTCAAATTTTATTCACAGAAACTTTTTGTCAGCTTTTAGTACATACAACTGCCTGTTAGCAATTGCCAGCAAAGGACCAAAAAAATAACCAGCACACAAAAATATTAGCTTAAAAGCTTAGCATGAGAATATTTGTTTCCATGGACTCATAAGTCAAACTATAATTGTATACTTCATATGCAGTCAGGTTTTCTGCTGGGGAAAAAAATCTTACTTTGTATGATGTAATATTTTCTGATGTTCTGTAAAGAGCATCACGACTTGGGGGTAGCTTTTCACTTCAAGGAGCTGGAGAAGCACTAGCATGGGGATAGTATAAATTTAAAGACATGCTCTTTTAAAAAAAAATGCCGTCCTACTACTAATAATAATAGAAGAGGTTACTCTAACCAGGGAATAACTAGTCACTTGGAACAAAGACCCAATGATCTTTGACTAGTTAATGATTTGTACTTTCTTTGGTCAAAATTGATACGTGGCAGGGGCTGGATAACAAGTTGTCTGTGAATTTCAATGGAAAAACACTGGAATTTCTACGTGGCTAAAAATAATTATCACCGTGCTATAATGTCTTAAATTTCTACCTTTTAGATTCTTTTGGTTTATGGTAGCACGTTCCTAACGAAAATGGAACATAAATAATCATTTATTAAAATATTTTTGTCATTGGAGAGGGGCCCACGCCAGGTATTTCATATGCAAAGTCTTCCTCGGAGCAGAGGATTAAGGCAAAGCCAAACAGATTGCCCCTTATGAAACACGGGCCGTACAAACGTGCACATAGTCAGTGCACAATCAACCCTGACTGACAACCGGGAGAGGCCTAGAAACCAGATGAGCGCCAAAATGAGAAAACGACGTGTTAAAATGGGTGTCGCTGTACCGCAGCCACAATCCTCAAAACTGCCCCAGAGGCTTCAGTTTCTCTAAGCGCACCTTTCAGTTTTCTTATTTGCCATCACTACCTTTCCACCTGATCAGCCATTCCAAATGGAGCCTGAGAAAAGTGTGGACTTTTACTAAGCAAGTCAAACTGTTTTCAAAGCCTTCCTTTTCTCTCATTTTTGCCCTGAGCGTAGGAAAGTTTGCTTCTGCTGTCTTAGGAGGCATGGTGCGGGCTGTATGGAGACCCCTGGGCCACGGCTGCGTGGGAAGGAATGATTTCACCAGGAGAACCCGGCCTGCACCTGCGTAACTGTACTCTCTCTGTTGAATTGGGTTTGGAAGTTCAAAAACTCTATTTTGTGTTATATTAGAAAAGGGCAGAGTTAAGTCTCTTGACTCAACTAAAATCGACCGCCTTGTACACGAAGTTTCTAAGGATCAAGTGTCTCAGCCCCATATTGGCAGGAGCCCCGCAAGGATTCCAATGTGCTGCCCACCTTGTCATGGGCTGTTGGTAGAGGGTGACACTTGTCCTCACTCTTGGTTTTGCAGACAACCCGGCAAGCAGCAGCAATAACACCATGAAAATGAAGGCAGAGGGCGGGGGTGCTTTTGACCACCGGAGACCGTGCAGCCAAAATTGCCGAAAAGCATACATGTCGTTTCAAGATCCAGAGGTTGATTTAAGGATAAAAGAATAAAAAAATCAAGCTGCTCTCCATTAGAATTTTGTCTTTCAAAAGGTATAAAGCGTAATCTTCTCTCTTTGCTTATTTTACAGCTAACTGTAAAATAAGGGAGGGAGTTACCTCTTGAGAGATCATGTGATCCTTTTTCCCTTTTCTCACCCTCCCTGCACATTGTTGATCTGTCGTAACGAATAAGCAGCACGATGTAAGATATACATTGTGGTTTGTAACATGCTGAAGGTTTTTTTTTGTTGTTTTTTTTTTACACAAGTCCTCTTATGCCAGCTTTTAAATATGATTGAAAGCATGTTGTTAAAGTTTTATCCTAAAGTCTTGTTCTCTTTTTTAACTTATCACTTGTGTCCTGTGTAACATGATAATCTGTATATCTGATATGTAAAATAGATGTGTTTAGCTTTTACAAAATGTTTTCTTCAGATAAGTCCAACCGCAGGTAAGTAGACACATCTTGTTCACATTCAGAAAGGGATTTAGAGACACAAGAAACTCATTGATTTGGCAGTACTTTGAAATGGGGCTATCTTCAATTTTTAAGGAATCTAATAAAAATAATAAAGTCATGAAAAATACATGTAAGAATATCAGAATTTGAGAAAGGCAGCTTAGGAAAGTCATTCTGGAAAAATGGTTATTTATCTGAGATAAAGTTCCTTACTCTTTAAATGGTTCCACAGGTAAATGTGTTTATATGCCCAGTTAGTTAAAATATTATTACATTTGTGGATGTATGCTAAGCAAATGTGAAATTAAAATAAAATATATCAATTATTTTTAAGTATATACTTCAAATTCTGCCACTTCAACAAATAAAGCTTAAAATGCAGGCTTATTTTTATTATTCAGTTCAGAAGACATGTGATAGCTACTGAAACTGCATTTTTATTCATTTGTTAAAAGCCGGACACAGGAATTTAGATTTCCAGTTTTTCCCTGGTATGAGCTAATGTAACAAATGGATATAATTTTCTTTTTCAAACCCTTCATACTTAAGTATTATCCTTTAGTGCGTGTGTCTCAAGTTCTTTTTTGAACAAGGCAGAGTACATAAAAATAAATGACATTTAGTTGCTATCTTGCCAATGTTTTGTAACTGAGTTATAAAAATGTAACAAAGTTAACAGCTTTCTTCATTTAAATGATCCCCCAGAAGCCAGTTTAAATTTTCAATAGCAAAATATGGTCCTTAATATTCCATAGTCCCCAAATTCTTTTTCTTTCTAATTGTTTATTGACAGTGAGATTATTATAAGCATAGTTTCTGTAAAGGAATTGTTGGACTGATAACACCATAAAAGCTACATCACTTAGGAGGCTGAGACTCTGATTTGGATTAGAGAATTCTCTTTTAGAGCCACAGTTTTGATTTGCAGGAAGAATGATTCACCGTCTGAGGGCATATCGTGTATCAAATACCTAGCAATTCAGCCTGGGGCAGGTCGGGGTATGATAGAGAGGGTGGATTTTCTTATACAAATATCAGGAAGAATGTTCATTCTTACCATCTATTCAAGAAACAAGTATCGTTACTATCTTATTTGTAAGGCAAAACTTTTTTCAGCCACAATAAATCAAGTAAATATTAACCTTAAGATGTCTGGATTACAGTTTATCTGTAGAAAAATGGCATATTTCTTTTGGGCAAGTAGGAAAGAAAAGAACAGTACTATTATTTATCTTTTATTGCATATTTACAGGATAAAGTTGATCATTTTCTAGCTTTTTATTTTGAAAAATATCAAACTCACGGACATAGTTAAAAGAATGGAATGAATACCGACATGTCTTAGGCTCAACCTTTTCTAATATTTTGCCTCAATTGCTTTTGTGTTCCTTCTATATATTTATGTATATTTATGCTTATTCATCTGAAAGTTCATTACAGTCAACATAACACTTCAACCATAACTACTTCAGCATATATCACTTGAGAACAAGAACGTTCTTTAACAAAACTATAATAGTATGTCACCCAATAAATTAATTATCTAATATATAGTTCTTAATGTTTTATTTTTTCTGATCCAGGGCCCAATCACAGATTAAACATTGTATTTAGTTACCATATCTCTAGACACCTTTACTGGTAGTTATTACTTTGATAAGATGAAAATACATATTTTTAAAATTACTTAGTCTCTAGAATATCATCAATTAATACTGACAGCAAATAATCATAAACTCTATCTTAAAAACATGGCCTTCTACCTAACTTAAAACAAATCTATAATCACTTTACTAAAAATTTTTTTTCCAAATTCTACTCAACTCAGTTGTTGTGAAGTAAAGAATAAGAGAAGCAAATTTGAAACTAACTGGGTGTTTAGACCATTTTGACCCCATACAGTAAGTTCAGCATGCTGAATTGAACCCCAAATTGAATTGGTAGTCAGCCCAGTTTGCGCAGGACAAAGTCAATGTGCTAGTGAAGATAGAGCAGAACCAACCAACAAAAAAAGCCATTTTAATTGGTATCTCACTGTGCTAACACTCGGCCCTCCCTTCTTACAGAAATCCTCAATGTCATTTTACACAAGAATTTGAACATAATCTTAGAGCAGCTTTATGACTGTAACTGCTGAATACTGTTATATTAAATTTAAGTTCCTTATCTGAATACTTCTCTTCCTCACAGTTAACATATTTTAAGAAAATCTTTTTTTATTGGCAATAAGCATACTGCCTGTTATTACCTTTGGAAGAAAAATATCCACTTCATTAGAAATGCAGTGCTAAAAATGTATCCAAATTATTAATATGAAGATATTTTACAACAAAATTTTATATCTAATACACAGATGGGTGAATAAAAGCATATATCTTACATTTTTTAGTATTTGTGAGCAAATGTGCTATCTTCAATGCTTTTTCAAGCTAAATACATACGTGACAATTATGTTAATAAGAAATAGTTTGGTTTACTTGAAATATAATTCTTCACCAAAAGGAAAGGACTATTGTGGTGATAGTCAAGTAATGGAAATATTGTTTTTTTGTTTCTAACTTTTATATAAAACTCAAAATCAATCAGAGATAGACTGGATTTCAAAGTTAAGGGCAATGGACAAAGGCAACAATGAGTCCAGTTTGAGGGGTTTGTAATGCCACCTAGTGTCTAACTTTATAATGGACCTGTGTTTGAACATGGTGTTAACAGTTGTGAAACTGGGAATAGACCCTTTTAAAGCAAAAAAAGTAATTACAATACTTTTCAATCAAATAATTTCTTAATGTCTCTTTTTTTAAGTCAATCTATTGTCTTTATATAAGCTGGTCTATCCATAAGTATATCAAAAATTTACATCTTAAAGAGTAATACTTAAGATAATGATTTGGGTATATAAAATGACATGCATTTACATTCAAAATGAATTTTGGAAAAGTAGAAATCTTTTAAAGATACAATCCTTGATAACACAAAAATATTAATATCTGTCAAACTTATTCCATTGATATTTACATTTAGAATTGCTACTGATTTTTTCACATTTTAAATTTATTTTATATAAAACTACCTAATTTGGATAACACATTTATGTGCTCAAGGCTTTTTCCACTTGATCATTAGGTTTTAATTTCAGGAATTAGGTAGTTTGTTGTATCACTGTGGAAACTACTCCAATTTCCCCCTTAAATGTCCACACTTCACTGAAATAAGAAACCAATGGAACAGATTTAACTAGCTTCAACAGTGCAATGAAAATGTTCCAGTGAAAAGTTACTAGAGATATGTCCCAACATCACAGTAATCTAATGATCCAATCTGACACACAGTTGAATTGTCACATATTTTTCATCCTTTTCATGTTATGGGCATAATGCAGTACCATAGATTACATTGTCTAAGGAGTGATTTAAATCGGGGTTTTATTGGTCTGCAATGTGATTGTCAAAGTACAACCCCTTTCTTTTATGAATAGATATCAGCGAATGGCTAAGAAATGTTATTTTTGCTATAATGGCCTGATAAAGATCAGGTATTAGCATTTAAAGTTTTGTTTTAAAGTCAAGTTGAATTTTTTAGCCATTAATTTTATCTGGTATGTGGCAAGCCAGAGTGGTATATTCAGTGATAACCGCTCCTTCTCTGAACATAAACTGCACAGCTTGTCCTAGGCAGGGTTTCAACAGTGGAAGACTTATCTGCTTGTAAAGCTCTCTTTCATGCACATGGTTGCTCTATTTATATTTTTTCTTAGCGTAGACAGTACCGTGGGATAGAAAAAAAAATAGCAAGAGTTAACCTTAGGAGATTACATATATGAGTATAATCTTGCATTATTTTCAAATAATAACTATTCTCTAAATTGTACCACATAAGAATCTGAAGCTTTAATAATACAGAATTTGGAGATTTATTTCCTTGAAACTAACCTACAATTATATAAGCTGTGTATTGTGTAAAATATTGCATATTTTTATAAGGAAGACTTGGTCTTCAGGGCTTACAATCTTCCCAAATTATCAAATGTTCACAAAAGTAAGTCTGAGTCATGACTCCTTTGGCCATGAATGCCCATAATACCAACACACTGATTAAAATAGGACAAGAAGATAAACCGGGTGATTTTTTTTTCTAAATGTGTATGTATGAAAATAGCAGTAGAGTAATTGGGAAAAAAAAGTTTTACCAAAAGATAAAAGAGGAAGGAAATTGAACAAATGCTAATTCTTTATACAAAAAGGGGGAAAGAAAATGCAAATAAATATACTTCTAGAAACCCATTTAAATAACATATAGCAGCTAAGATTTCCTGGTAATAATTATGCTTCAAAATTATATCTGAAACTGTAACAAAATGACTCTTTTCCAAGTTTTCTCAATCTTTTCCAATCCCCCCAGCACATATACCCTTGTAATCACCGACTTGTAAAATCACCTGTGTGTCCCCAAACCATACAGAAAGACATTTTCCTTTCATCATTTCTTCCAAAGTCAGTATTTTCAGTCCTAAAAACCCATAAGGGGGCAAGCTCCTGGAAAGAGAACTTCTGGGTCAAATACAGCAAAACGTGGAATAAAGATGGCCATGAGAAGCTGTCTGCTCCTTTGTAAGTTTGCTTATCCTGCTGGCAGATAGGGACGAAGACTCACAGGGGATTCAGAATCAGGTGGGGAGGTCCACACTCATTCACGATCAATTGTGTTTCTAGAAGAGCCACAGTTATAGAGAATTAGCAAGAGCGGTTCCCCAGCCATAGTAATTTATGTTTATTTCTCCTATTAGTGGGTTTACATGACTCATACTGTAACTGACATATGAAAGGGGTCCAACAAATGCTGGGGAATGAAATTGAAATGAAAGCAAAATACAATTACCAAGTAGCTTTGGGGGGCTTTAATAACTATTTCAGGAGCACAGAATATAAGCAAGGTGCCTCAGAATAATGGGTTGTGCATCAATGGGTGAAAGAGCGTTATAAAAATATCCTAAAATAATGAATTTTGACTAATTTCATCTGTGAAAATGTATTGAGAAGTACATGAAGCATAAGGCAGATCTCATGCCCTGAATTTGGGGAGATTAGAGAGATAAAAATTTCCAGAAAACAGAAACAATGCAGACGTAAATATCAATTTGCTAAAACCTTCCATGTACTCTGACAGAGTTCAGAAGAAAGGGAAATGACAGTGGCAAAAGCCATGTGGATGGGAAGGAGTCAGGATCTTCGCTGATCCTGAAGAGCCAGTAGGACATGGAGCAGTGGGAGTAAGTAGGGAAGTCAGTGCAGGAAGTTGGCGGCGGTGTCGGGGTGGGGGTGGGGGGTGGCCAGCCCAGAGGCTGGATCCAGAGGTGTGCTTGGTTCCAGAGGATGGCTGATGATACTCACTCATTCAATTAAAAAAAAAAAAAAAGATTTCTGTCTGAAAGAAATTTTAAAAGCACACCAATTAACTATGGTGCAAGGTAAAGGTGAGAGTTGTTATATGAAAGTTGTAATGTTAGGGATTTCCCAAGCATAGAAACACTACTCCAGCTAAGGGAAATCAAGAAAGGAGAACGTATGTTTGCCAGGTCTTGAAAGTTGTGTAGATTGAAGATTGAAAAAAAAAAGAAAGAAAGAAAGAAAGGAAAGATATCCCAACAGAGAAAGATAGACCCAGACTCTGTGGGCTTTAAATACAATATATTTAAGCGTTACTCTGTGAGCAGTGAGGGGCACTGGAGGTAAAAAGCAGTGGAATAGAGGTATTCAGGTCTTGAGGAAGGTAACTCGGTGCTGAGGTACTGAATTAAATTGTGCGAGAGCCTTTGTTCAGGCAAAGCAAGGAAGCAATTTCCTGGAGGGAGAGAAGAGAGCTGAAGCAGAGAGGTGGCTGAGCAGAGCTCCTGCAAATACGTTATGTGCAGGGCAGGACCAGGGTTCAGGCTCCATCAAGGGTCAACGACTGCCTTGTAAATTTGAGGAAATCTTTGCTTCTCTTTGACACTCAGTCTTTTCATTTGTAAAGAGAAAAAAGTAGATACAATAATTTTTAGGTCTTTAAGTCTATCATTTTTATCAAATTACCATTCTAATCAACAATAACTAGATTATGTTCTTGTTTATAGTTCTGGCCGGAAAATAAAATATTTTTGATATTGTGATATTGTCTTTATTAAATACAAAAGACCCCTAAGTGGTCCCTTTATTAAGTGATAAAGGTTTCTAAGTAGTGAATTCTCTAGGAAATTGATCATGAATTTTTTGATATAAGGTCCATGAACATAAATAATTCTCTTCTTAATTAATTAGTTTGAGAGAAAAAGTGTGGGCACAGATATAACCAATCTTTAAATTATTGAACTTTATTAATAGTTTGATAATCTGAGTGGATCTATCACAAAAATTTAAAGCTCAAAAATGTGAAAAGTCCTCTGGCTCAACCCCAGTTACACAGAATTGGGAATTAAAGCCCTCAGAGATCCCGTTACTTACCAAAGTCACATTGTCATTGCAAAACTTGAACTTGATTTACAGTACCAATTTTTAGACCAGTATACTTTGCTCTGGCCATTCTGTCTCTTCATAATATACCATGTATATATTAAAAAATACATAATTATACATATAAAAATATTTTTGTATTTATATTATACATATATTATGTTTTTATATTATATATGTCTAATAATATATATCTATGCAGTTTATAAAACTAGGCAGCTTTTGCCTGATCTATCATTTGAGTAAATCTAAATTTATGTTACCCTTGGGAGGCAACAGAGTATCTTATGATTTGGAACTCCAAGTGGTTGTATTAGCACCCTGATCCTGCCACATGCAACCCTAAGCATGTCACTTAACTTCCATTAAACTCAATTTATTCATTATTAAATGATGAAAATAATGTTGACTTCCCAAAGTTACTTTAAGACCAAAAGAGAAAATGTAGGTAAGATACCTAGTGAAGTATCTGGCAGCTTGTAGGCATTCACCAGGTTTTCTTCCTTTCCTTCTATCTCATTTCCTCATGAAGGCTGATGTTCATTTCATTCTCTTCCAAAACTGTGACACTTTAAATTTTTTGACAAAGTATATGGCATATAGTAAATGCTTTTACTGAATGAATGACTTCTCCTGAATATGTTAGGCCCACTAACATACATTTCACGGTATTGTTTCTCATCTAACTTACAGAATAAATGAATGAACAAATAAGTAGTGAATGGATAAATGAATGAATGAGAAGAATGGGTGACTAAGAGTTATACCAGGACTGTGAAATTTCTTGTGGTTGTATCAGAGACTTTCTCCAAAATGTGGAGGTGAATCCTAGATTGGCTCAAGCCCTATCAAATCCCAAGGACTCCTCGGTACTCCATAAATAGCTTCCTAGGGCCCCCAAGTTCTAAGTGAATATTTATAAATATGTGTGTCTGTGGATATTTCTAAGGTAAAGAATTCATAGCTTTCATTGGATTCTAAAAAGGTTCTATGATTCCCCAAATATTAAGAACCACTGCAGCAGGCCTGGCCCACACCTCGTAAGACACAGCCTCGCCAGCAAACACCACCACACAATACCACAGCTCTCACCTTTCAGTGGAGGCCATGTTTTGTGCCAATAGAGAGAAATAAGTTCCAGATCAGGGAAAGGAAATATTGATGTTTTTAAAAGTTATAGTTAGCCTTGGCCGGGTTGTTCAGTTGGTTAAAGCATTGTCCCATACACCAAAATGTTGTGAGTTCGGTATCCACTCAGGGCACACGCCCAAGTTGCCAGTTTGATCCCTGGAGTGTATATGGTAGGCAACCAATTGATGTTTCTCTCTCACATCAATTTCCCTCTCTCTCTCTCTCTCTCTCTCTCTCTCTCTCTCAACAATAAACATGTCCTTGTATAAGGATTTTTTTTTTAATGTTGTAGTTAAATATTAAATGTATCTAATAAGAGAGTGGTCTTGGGGAAAGATTGAGGAAACAGTAAATTCAAGGCACTGTGTTGAAATTCAATATGAATATTTAGTAGAAATTAAATAAATAAAGTGGATCATTCCATGTATATGGGATATATTGAAAGCAAGGTAATCGATAGGAGCACAGTTTATCCAGATATGGTAATTATCCTATGGATTAATAAAGTAATGGTGTTGAGTAAACAGTAACAAGACAGGAGTCAACAAACAGTTATCAAGTTTCTACTGTGATTGAAACTCTCTGCATATAATATTTTGTACTTAACTAGTTTTTTGTCCCACATGTTGGAACATATTTTCTATATGTTAAGAAAGAAATTCCCATTTTAGCAATAAGATTTTTTTCATGAATTAGAAGCTGCATCTTTTCATATAATTGCAAAATATAATTCTCATCCACTTCATTAACAACTCTTAATATGTCAATTTTCTTAATGTATTTATTCAATTCCTGAACAGTAGTTTTTATATCTGGAAACTTTTTGTCATGATCAGTTTTTCAGTAAATAAATTATCATTAAAGTGGCAAGTGGGCTTGAAAGATCTGAATGCAGGTCTATACTATTTCACAGGATAAGGAGGACTACCCGAAGACGTTTTGTTTTCAAAGCCACTAACTGTGGATACAAAGAACTCTCTATGAGATGGGAGGTTAAATTGGTGGAATCCTTCCTGGAGCTTCTGTTTCTCCTTTATTCAGTAAGAGCATCCCAATTGGACATTCATTGCTCTTTTTTTTTTAAACTTATTTGAGAGAGGGGAAGGTTTGTTCTTCCACTTATATATACGTTCATTGGTTGATTTTTATATGTGCCCTAACTGGGGATTGAACCCACAACCTTGACATAACAGGACGATATTCTAACCAACTGAGCTACCTGGCCAAGACTCATTACTCTTCCAATCTCAATCTATATAGTTCTGGCAGAGCTGATCCTACCACCTACTCCAAGAATCAGTATTTGACCCAGTTCTGGTGAACAGAGTGGAACACAGTTGGTGTGAGTCAGATTTCTGTCATTTGCAATCTAAAGCAACGTTTGATACATTGGCCAAAGTTTATTTTTCTTCTGGGATCATTTTGCCACTTCCATTCTGACATTGTCAGTTCTCCTATCATCTACATCAGTACCGCACTTCATCAGGTGCACTTCGAGGCGTGCTATCACCATTACCTTTCAGTAAGAAAATGTATTCTCATGATTATAATAATGTTTATATAGTGTTTTATGATTTACAAAGCACTTTCACACGTACTATATTGTACATTTGCCCCTGCTACATACCACTTCTCTTATAACTAGCTCACAATTATTGGAAACAGCTCAAGCGGCCACAAATAACATAGAGAAACATGGTCATCATAGATTAAAAACAGAAAAGTAGTCATTATATTTAATACTTGTTGCATGCTCATTAAGCACCAAATCCTTTTTTAAAAATTGTTCCACTTTTATTGCAATCCAGTTTTATTGCCACATACAACACTGTATACATTTAAGATGTAGAACATAATGGTTTGTCTTACATATGTTGTGAAATGATTCCCCCAATACATTTCGTTAGCATCCATCCTCTCATTATAGGTGCAAGAAAAAGGAAAAAAAAAGAAAACATTGTTTCCTTGAGCGAGAACTCTTAGGATCTACTTTCTTAACAACTTTCATATATATCACACATAAGTATTAACTTTCATTACCATGGGTGTACATTACATCCCTAGTACTTATTTATCTTATAACTGGAAATTTGTACCTTTTGACTACCTTCCTCCAATTCTTCTTCCTGGTGCCTCTGATAATGACAAACCTGATCTCTTTTTCTATTAGTTTGGTTGTTTTTATATTCCACATATAAGTGATATTATACAGTGTCTTTCTCTGTCTGACTTATTTTACTTAGCATAATACCCTCAAGTTCCACCCATATTGTCACACGTTGCTGGATTTCCTTGTTTTTTTCATGCTGAATAATATTCTATTGAATATATGCCACAACTTCTTTATTGATTCGCCCACTGCTGGACACTTACATTGTTTCCATCTCTTGGCTACTATAAATTATGCTGCTGCTATAAACAAGGGGGTGTAGATATCTTTTGACACAGTGTTTTCATTTCCTTTGGCTGTACTATTTTACAATCCCACTGGTAGTGCATGAGGGTTCTCTTTTCTCCACATCCTCGCCAGCATTTATCATCTCTTGTCTTGATGATGGCCGTTCTAACAGAAACCACCTAGTTCCTTGGATTTATTATTCTCACATTCTAAGCATTTGTTCGAGGTCACTGTTATTAATCCCATCCTATAAATATGCATTAGAGATGTTAAGTAACTTGACCAAGACCACACATTGGAGATGAAAGCCCAGTTGTGCCTGAGTCCAGATTCAAACCGCCTAACCACTGTGTGAAACTGCTGCCCCACTCACAATGAGAAACGCCTGCACTTCACGGAGCTGCTGGAGGAAACAGCAAACATGTTAAGTTCCACAGCGGATGAATGTGTGTGTTATCACAGGAGAGATGTTGACTTGGTATGGACTTTATCCCCTTCCGCTCCTGCGCCAATAACCGGAATTCGGGGTACGGAGAACTAAAAATAAGAAAAGCATTGTTCCATGATTTCAATCTTTAAAAAAAAAAAACTCAGCTTGAGAAAATGTACACTTTGGGAAATGTAATCTCTGGTAAAAGAGAGAAAGGCATTAGAGTGAAAAATAAAATTGTTAAGTTTGACATGAAGGGAATTGAAAAGAGTCAGAGACGGATGGAAATGGAAATGAACTAGATCTACCTGTTAGGCTACTATTTTGTTCACTCGAGGCTGCTGGTGCAGATTTTGAAGTCAAAGGTGAACTATGAATTCCATACAGACGACTCAGTCCCACATGTGGAAATAAAATTCCAAGAAGGACACACACAAAAATTGCTTTGATAGATTCAAAGGGATGTTAGCCAGTCATCGTAACTACGGAGAAAAGAAGACTGTTTAAGAATTGCCTATCTGGCACCCTCTTCCGGACTCGTCCTGGAGAACACACTGGGGGAGAAAGAGCACCAGGGAGGGTCGGTCTTCCCAACGAGACCTGGTTACTCTCTGGCTGTAAACAGTTTATTCCTGGACCCACAAAAGACCACAATTATTTTTAACTTTTAAAACATGAATTTGGAACTAAAAGAGATGAAATGTGTGCAAACTAGCTGAAAATAAAGGAATTTTAATTTTACAGCAAAGAGCTCTATCCTAATAGCTCCCTGAAGAGAAAGTTCATCAATTCGCTCCCTCTTTAAGAAGATAGTCTCTGTCTGCTCCATTAAGTTATCATCCTAAAGCAGGGAATTTATCATAATTTATTCTAGGTTATTCTAAATTTACCCTGTTGATTACCACTGTGTAAACAATGTCTGCTGTGAGCTGGGGTTGGATGATTGAGGGTTGGAACTGGCGCTCGTTTGGAGTTGCCATTTGCTGAAGAGCTTTGTGGTTGTTATATCAGTACAAACTCCAGAGATGTCTAACAAGGGGTTCAGTAGTTATGGAAAAAAATGAGGCTCCTTCTCTATGTAACGGTAATGGGCTACTTACTGAAATATGAAATATCTCCCTTTAGAGGGGCAAGTCCAAATGGCATAAGGTTAAAGAGCATTGGAAAGTGGTTTGTGTAGTTATAACAACATGGCTTTTCTCATTAAAACAAAAAACAAAAAACTGTGCTATGGTAGAGGTCAGCATTAAAAAGTCCTTGTAAGAAAAGTATCTTCAATGACAATACACAAAACGAAGTCTGGTTAAGTTTTCTTATAACTATAGTAGAAGCTGTCCAACTTGGAAGGAAGGACCTATTAATTTGCTATATTTCTCTTAACAAAAATATTTAGGAATTATTTGATGTGCATTGAAGACACTGAGCACTTATTAAAATTAGTGACATCTGGCTATTTTTTCAGATATTGCTCATAACTCTTCTACCCTTCCCCCCACCCGCCCCAAACCTTCTCTTGCTCCATTTCCAACCATATGTTTGTGGTAACCTAGTTATTCTCAAGCCCCCAGCCTACAGCAGACTTGGCTTTCACCATTCAATTTTACCTTTAAGGTTTTCCTTTCCTGTCTTTCTGAGTAGACAAAATTGAAGTAAAATCTTTTTTGAATATTTTTGTCTCTGCTACAAAACTTCTTGCTTCCTTTTCCTCCTTTCTTCACCTAAGAAAAGCGCTGTTATTTGTTTCCTACAGATCTTCGTGTCAGACTAAGAGTCCAATGTCCTGAGTTTCTTTCTAGATGACACTAATAGAAAGTTGGAAGAAAATGTCACAAAAGAAAGTTTATCTCATATGTTCCTCAGCGCAGTTTTCTACTATTTGGCTTAGCTCAAATCAAACCCAGGCTTCATTCTGGTGCCTCTGTTATGCTATTTCATTTCTTTTTTCAGCAACACAGTTGCCTCATTGACTTGCTTTTTAATTGAATTGATAGTTAGCAAATATCTCTGAGTAACACTTCTGCCTGTTCTAGCTAACCCAAGCACAAGTGTTAGCTAAGTGTCCTACTCATGACCCCATTTTTTTGATAATGGTCACATAAAGATGTAATACCTGTCACTGTGTTACCCCTGCCAGGCAATTTGGACAAAGCGCTGGCTTATCCAAAGGGCAGCTCTGAAGAAGCTAGGCATAAGAAAGGCCACCTGCCTTTGTGACATCTTCAGGAGATAATCTGCCCAATTTGATAGCACAGATTAACCCAATCATACCCCTTTATATCTAAATATTCCTTTCTTTCAGATGTTGCTCATAATTCTCCCACCCTTCTTTCTCTACAATTTCTTTTTGCTACATCTTCAATCATATTGTCACAGTAACGGTTATTTTCAGTATGTTCAGGTTTTGGCATTCATGAGGACTTAATTTTTGCCACACAGTTTTACCTTTAAGTTTATTTTTCCCTACCAAAGTCTCTTCTTCACCTTTGTGTTTCAGAGTAGGGAAATATAATTGAAAATCTTATTTGAAGATTTTTGTCTCTGCAACTTAGGCTACTTGATTCCAGTTTTTCTCCAGTTGTGCTCTGTGAAAGCCCCTCGTTGTGAGGGAGTATAAACGTCAGATCCACATAGAAGAGGCTAAAAGGACAGTGGCAGAAAGCTACAGGTACCCTCTAGGGCAAAAAAAAGACAAATGACCAGGTCAGAAGAGCTGCTATTGCATGCTCAGTTAGAATTATTCCCGTGTCACAATGCCTAAGATCTAGTCAGTCTACAACTTCTGACATGCATCTATCTTCCCATGCTCCCATGTATCTTTACCAAAAAACCATATTCATTTGAAACTTTAAAGAACCTCAGGATTGCCTTTGAGTCTCATTGAAAGATTTGTCCTAGAATAAGTTTATATTCTTCCTTTTTTTCTGACCTTAACACAGTTTCAACCTGTTACAGATGACACGTGAGTCCTGTTTGAGAGGAGAAGCTGTAAGTCCACGTGGCAAAAGGTAAAGTCCAGGAAAGAGCCTCAGACCCGCTCCCATGAGATCAGCACGCATGGTATTATTGCTTTATCTGTAAAATACTCAAGGTGTGTGAAGATTAATAGTGAACATATCTCCTTAATTAGCATTTAAGAATATGTTAATTCCTTCCTGTCTATTTTACAGAAATTAATCCAATATTATATTTTTGTAATATATATTTACAAAAATATATATTTTGTAAAAAATAAAAAAATGTATATTTTACTCAGTTCATTAAATTTAAATTCATTAAATGAGCTGGAGTCAAAAGGTGCAAACAGAACACAACTTTATTTTTTTCTCCACACTTCTCCCTTTCAATCCCACTTTATTCTTACCAGTTGCATGTAAATTTTCAGTCAATTTCAGCTATTAGAAGTCTAGCCATTCTGATTCTGCTAAATTCTTTATATGTTAATTCATTTAATCTTTCTAAGGACCCTGAAAGGCACTATTGTCACCACTTTAGACATAAGAAAATTGATATTTAGAGGAGGTAAGTAATCATTTCTAAAACAACACAAAATAAGTAATTATCTCAAGCTCTTAATCTGGCTGGTAATTAGACCAAAGTTAGCCAAAGGCCATCACTGAGATAATGACTAATTATATTTATTATGTAAATGATAAAATAAATAAGACTTATATTTATTACTTTCTGATATTTTTCTATATATTCTGGCATGTATGTGGATACTGGCAAATATAATCAGCAAATGAATTACTCAGCCCTACCCACTGTAAGACAGAAAAATTATTATTGTGTAATCTTTCAAACCTTTCAAAGTTGCACACTTCAATAGACTATGCAAATATAAAATTAATGAAACTTTGGCTAAGAAAAATGATCATAAATAATTGAATGCTTATCATGCTGAAGAATTTCTTAAATGGTAGAATTAAATCTCAGTTGTTCAGGGTTTTTTTTTTTCATAGGTAAGATAGAGAGAAGCTTTATTTTAATGAGAATGAATTTGTTTTCACTGGCATAAATACATACTTGTTCAATTTGCAGATAACACCCTTTAAATGAGAGATGGAGTCTTAAGTGTAAGCTCTGACAGGTAAGACTATAGCAAACTCACTTTGGCCTTCAAACAGGAAGGAGACTGCTGTTCTTAGGGACAGAGCCATACAATGCACAATCAAAGTATAAAAATAAAAACAGCTATAGGAGACAGGCAGGGAACAAATGGAGAAAATTAAACATAAACTTTGGAAAGAAGATGAAAGGAGCGTCTTTGCAACTATGGTGACAGAGGACTGGCAACAGCATCCTGGGAGACTTTACTTACAGAGAGCTGAGGTTTCTTTGCATTGCATCAAGGATTACACCAGAAAGAATCCTAGCAGAGGCTCAAAGGGTGCATCTCTTCTGAAGAACACAGAGGCCATCACATCAGCCCCCTTTGGCTCCACCAGCAACACTCAACCTGTAGACATCATACCCAAGAATCTAGTCATTACTGTCCCCACTAGAGGACCCTGAAAACTACCACAATCCAGCTGATCTCATCACTAGCCAATGGTGGTGCTACGATGTGAATTCTGGTTGTCTGCCTCCAGTTATGTAAATAACAACCTGGAGAGTTCAGAAATAGAACCACATACACATGGAAACATCGCTCATAACGTACAGCTTTAGCAAAACAATTCATTGGAGCAGCAATGCTGATGTATCATTTTCTTTCCAGCTGAAAAACTAAAGTATTTCACACCACAGACAAAATTAATTTCTAGACTATGAATTTATAAGTATGGAAATGCAAAGCTCAAAGTTTTAAGATAATATGAAAGTATCTTTATGACACATCAAGATTGGAAAGAATTTTTAAGGCACACGTACGAAAGAAAGATTGATAATTTTTTTAAACTTGTAAATTAAAAAGTCTTGAAATCCATCACCCACTGCCATCTAAAAATCTTTGTCACCCTGACTGGGGTGGCTCAGTTGCTTGGAGCGGCCTCCCATGAGCCAGCAGGAAGGTCATGGGTTCAATTTTCAGTCAGCACCCATGCCTAAGTTGCAGGTTCAGTCCCTGCCAGACCGTGTTGTTTCTCTTTCACATCAATGTTTCTCTCCTTCTCTCTCTTTTTCCCTTCCCTTCTCTTTAAAACTCAAGGAGCATGTCATCAGGTGAGGATATTTTTTTTAAATCATTGAAAACCCTTTCCCTAAACAACTGCCTACAATTAAGTATTTTTTTAACCTTCCAGAGACATTCTCAATAGTATACAAATACATATAATTCTAGGATATCACCTATTAAAATTTGATGCATTAGTTTTTGATAAAGCTTAGTGATTTCATAAACCAAATACCTGTACAATGAATACACTCAAATATCTTTCAGAGAGTGTGCATTTACTCTGAAATCCCAAAGATCAAAACAGAAGGACAGAGAGGGAAGAAGAAAGATGGTTGGAATAAAAACCATCAATTACTATTTTTGCCTTTCTTTCTTTTTCCATGTCTGTGTTGTCTCCTTGAGAAACCCAGGATGAGATCACTCCTCACATACTTTCCTAGTTACTGGTTGGCTTTCCATGGGTTTAACTGTTTCTAAGTAATTAGCCATAATCCTGTGGGAATCCTGAGGGATGTCAGACCTGTCAGTCAGAGTAACCATGTGGGAGGTCTGAAAGGACCACTACAATGTGATGGCGCTTTTTTTTTTTAACTTTTTACACAAAAGGATTTTTGATCCTCTTTAAAAATCAGTCAGTCAAAGTGCAGCCTGACTGCACAATTTCGGGTCCTGTCTGGAACTGCCGTTATAGGGAGGGGATTTCACCCCATGAAACATCTTGATGTCTGCAAGGTCTTACCATAAGGTGCACACATAGATCAAACATTGTATTTGACGACGCACACACACATACCGGAAGTGTGCTTCCGTCTATATTTATCATTTTGTACCTTTAGGTTTTCAAGTTTGCACGTTATGGGGGTAACTGAGATCTTGCTCCTTGGCAAGAGCAATTGACAGTATATTGTCAGTTTGGCTCAAATAAAGTCATAAAATTTTAGAAAATATAATAAAATTTGCCTGTTGTGCTTTTCTAAGTTACAAAAGAAGTAGGGCTTGCATGACTGTTGCCTGTCCAGTGAATGACTTGCAGTGAATTACTTTCATCTAATTGATCTAGAGGAGATATTTCAACTACAGGATTTTATCTCATTCTCTTCAATCAGAAGAATAAGATGTGAGTTTATAAGAGAAGTATTAGAAAATTATTCCCCTACACCCTTGCCTTCTGATTGATTCTACTGTTAAAAGCTTAAGGGTTAGAAAGAATTAAAGACAAGCCAGTGACCTTTTCTTTTTTTAAGTTCTAATCCCAAAAAGTAGTTTCTGCTGGACCACCACTGTGCCACCATCAAGAGCTGTTTGCAACCTATCAAGCTAGCCAGAGTCATCAAGTTGCTGGGTAGTCCTGGCTCCCAGGGACAGTACATTCAGGTGTGTGTGAATTTATGGACGATGTGAGTACTCCATCATCTGCTGTGTGAAACACTCCCTAAGCGAGGGCAATCTGCTCATACTGGGAGTCAGAGAGAGGGGCTTCCAAGCCTCACTCTGTCTGTGACTGGGTGGACCACTTAGCCCATGGGGATGTTATTCAACTGTTAATAAAAAGCTTATATGAAAGAAAGAAAGAAAGAAAGAAAGAAAGAAAGAAAGAAAGAAAGAAAGAAAGAAAGAAAGAAAGAAAGAAAGAAGGGGGGAGGAAAAGAAAATGCCTCATTCTATATCAATAAGATATAGACCAAATATGATCAAATATGTCCCCATGTTGACATGTTGTTATATCTAATGGTATTAAGATTATGGTTTTGTGTGTGTGTGTGTGTGTGTGTGTGTGTGTGTGTGTGTGTGTGTAAGTCAAAATTCAGCAAGTCAAACCATGTGCAAAGAATGAAAGACTGAATGATAACTAGAAAAAACAAATATTTGCATATTTGGGGTAATGTCTTCTCTATACATTGTAGCACAATTAGATATACCAAAATGGCTCTTAACATTTTTAAGTTACATTGTGTCTTTAACCTAAGCATTATGTTCCCTTCATTCCCTAAAAATATAGTTACTCTTTATCATCTTTATCAACTCATCTATGCAAAAATTTTAAATCTATATAAAATAAGTTGAGCTTTGATAAAGAGTATATATGAGAAATCACAATATTATGCTAACCACTCAAGTAACTGAATTTAATTAGATATAATAATTTAAAAGAGTAAATTAATGTTAACAGTCTCATGCATCATTTTGTCAAGAAGATAAGTCACACAAATTGCTCATATAAACAACATAATCAATGTCAACATAATTAAAATTTTAGAATTATGTTATTTAGTACATTATCAAAACCTAAGATATTACCTTCTCACTAAATTTTCAACTATCACTACATTACCAAAAATTAGCATTCAGTGGAGACTGTTATAGTCTTAAATAAATGTTCTATTATAAATGTATACATATATTGTTAAACTAAAAGATACTGGTATCTACTAAGGTAGAGAACAATTCCCTTACAATATGCTACTAGTTGTGTTTTCTAGATATGTACAAAATAATGCCAGATTGACTAAAATGTGTTTATATATCTTACAAAGAAATCAATTCTTTTATTCAATTTTGAGCAGCCACCCAAAAATGACATGTTCACTTTAAAACATGATCTGTGTATAACTTTTTAGAAACACTAAGTGTGTGTTAAACACCTCAGGATAACAAGATGTTTTCAGTGAGTATCAAAATATGAACAATAAGTAAATTCTCAATTGACTTCTTAATAATGCTTTTGATTTTAAAAATCTCTTCAATTTTTTTTTTTACCAAAACTGTACTAGATAGTAAAATGAGTATTAAATAAATTACATATTCAAAGTACAAGGTTTAGTAGAAAATATTTTATAGTGAATGTGAGATGTATCAGTATAAAAGTTAGACAGCTACCTAATAATTCAGGCAAAAACACCCAATGGAAGCTTCTTTAAATGCTAGTAGAAATCTAGAATTTGGGTGGCTAATATTTTTGTCATTGGGGAAGAGGCCAGAGTAGGGTGAGAAAAAATAATCTTCAATTAAGTCTCCAATTTACATTTTGGAGCAAAATAATCTGTACTTTAATAAAAATTTAAAAGAAAGTAATTATTTGAACTCAAAGTATTACTTTCCTTCTTAAATTGTTTTCACTTAAATGTTAAGATTTTCCTCTTCTAAGAAGTCAAATGAAGAGCAAATACAGCTGTTTTTCCTTTGAACATGGGAATGGCTTTTACAGTAGTTATAAGTTTGATTATATCCAGAGACAGACTCTCCCAAGGGAAGATTTATCAACCAAGTCAGCGTCAAGTACAAATATTCACAAACAGTGGTTGAAACAGTTGTTTATCAATAATATTGGATGACATCTGCTCTGCCCCTTGCAATGGAAGGAGAGGGAACAGGAAATCTTAAGTCTCATCTCTTTCCCTGCATACTTAGCATAGTTAGCTCTAGGGCTCATTTATTATGCTAATCAAAAGAGAACTGGGGAAGATACAGCGAACACATTGATTGCATTGGAAATGGCTGAGAGTCACTAAAGGAAGAAAATAGGGCAACAGGGTCAGCCAGGGAAATGAGAAAAATAGTATATGGGCTGTTTCAGGGTATGGGTTGAGAACATTTGCAAAGAAAAGAGAGAATATGGAGCAAAACTACCCTGTATGCAGAAGGCTGAGAGAGGAAGAGTTTAAACTACATTGTTATGTTCTGTACATGTAACCCACACTGGCAATTTCCTGAGACAATTTGCTTTTCCCTTATTTGCATGCTGGACTATGATTTCTCTGGCTGAGACACCTGCAGACTCTCCTCAAATTAAGTTGGTATGATCAGCCCTTCATCTCTTCAAGATGGCCCCAATTCATTCTCTTCCTCCATGTTATGCCTCCAGTTCTGGGATGAATTTTGAGTGGATAAAATTTTACCCAATGAATATTATCCTCCCAAAATTCATGGGTTGGTTGAAGTTCTAACTCCAGTACCTTAGAATGTGACTTTATTTGGTAATAGGATCTTTAAAGAGTCAATTGTGGTTAAATTAGGTCATTAAGGTGGCCCCAATCCAATATGACCAGTATCATCGTAAGAGGACATTAGGACACAGACATAAAAGGAAGACCATGTGAAGACACCGGAAAAAGACAGCTATCTATAAGCCAAGGACTGAAGCTTCAGACCCTGCCAACACCCTGATCTTGGACTTTCAGCCTCTGGTACTTAAGGAAACAAATTTCTATTGTTTAAGCCACCAATTCTGTGACTTTGCTATGGCAGCTCTAGTAGACTAATACGGCCCTGTTAAAGCCTATTCTCCTTTGCTCCAGCCTTTTCAGTTTCACCCTCTTCTTTCTCTTCCTTACTGCTGCAAATATCCAAGGTTCTCTGTACCAGTGCTTCTCAGTAGGTTCACACAGGCTGCACCCACTACCCAGATGTCTCAGCCCACATGAAGGCTGTTACTGAGATGAGGCAGAGTGTGATGTAGGACTGTGACATTGTCAGGAATGGGCAGGCTGCTAGATGGACAGGAGGAGGTGCTAGGTGTTGAGTTCACTCAGGACAATCACTTCTGGGCCAGAGAAGGAAGATATGGTACTTATGAAATGGAAGAGCGTTTCAGCTCTGGAATGAGAAAAAGAGAAACAGTGTCATTAAGTGAGTGATTTTTTTGTGCCAGACTAGTAAATTAAATGCTGTAGATGTTCTGTGGCAGGTAACCACTCTTAGTGACCCGAGGGTATAGGTATTAGTATTATCCTTAATTTAATGATAAGAAACTTAGATTCAGAGAGGTTAGGTGTCTTGCCCAAGGTCCTATAGGAAAGGAGTGGTCAGACCATGCATCAACCATGATCACTCTTCTTCTGGATTCTGGGATCATTCTTATCACACTCTACCCCAAGGTTCAAAGACAGATGAATTAAGGACAGTGAAATTCCTAACTAATAAAGACAAGAAATCAAGGCCCTGTGCTGCTGTGGTTACTCATCCAGGACAGAGAATGAAGACCGGTGGAAAGTGTGAAGAGGAAAAGAGGCAGAGGAAGGAGACTGGAGAACTAACCTACCATCTAGACATTGGTTGAACTAACTCCTATCGAAACCCTCTTACTCCTCCTAGCTCCTGTTTTCCACCCAAATAAAAGTCTGATCCCGCAGACATGAGAACATCCTTATTTGATTCTCAGCTACTAAAGGATTCCCTCTCTTATAACCTGGATACCCCATCTCCACCCAACTTTATATTTAACACATCCTAGGAATAGTCCCATAAGAAGCCACCAGCTGACCACATAGTTGCCTTTATCCATGGGAAAACTTCCACCTTGCACAAATGTGTTTGTTCACCTATGAGTTATGCTGACTCTTAACACCTGATGGCACCTAGATATGTTGGGGCATCTGATGGCAATTGCACTTTTTACTGGGAAAATATGCCTTCACAAAACACAAAAATCACAGTGAGTTAAGCTTTGAAAGTTGTTTAAAAGTTATTAGGACCATGAGATTTCATATCCCAAGAAACTCTTCAGCAAAATTAAATGCTTGTCTTTATGGCTAAAATGTGAGGCAAATTCAAATAAAACAGAGTTCAGACAAGCAAACACACAGTGGATCACAACTCCATAATATTGCCCAATTTCAAGTATTTGAGCCCTAATTATTCAGTAACTGCTTTTGTTCTGTTCCCCTTCCTGTAAACCAATGTTGATTAAATATGCTTTCTGTATATGGGAATAGGATTTTGCAAGATGTTTACGAATTCAAAGACTTGACTGGGGATTAAAAGCCCCTGCCCTAGACACTCCACTTGAGGCTTCATAAATCAAATGGCTGAGCCTTCCCTACATCTTCCAGATGCAGCTACAAATATTTTCAGTTGGCACAAAAGCAAAAGTGAGACACCCACATCCAGGTTTTAAATGCCATCATTAAAGCTATTGTGCACATTAGTTTCAAATATGTTTAAAAACTAGAACTTTAACCTCTTCCATTTTAATTTCCCTCTTTTGTAATATAATTTAAAGCCATGAGGGTCTTAGGTTCAACAATCAAGGAGAAAATATCTTCCTTACAAGTTTATTGCATTTTTTAGGATTTAAGTTATGAATTTTATTTTCATCATCACTTAGCTTAATCTATGTAGGTGAGATGTCATATAAGTGATTTTCAATCAGATTACTATATTGATTGTTTCAATTTTTTGAAGAATATTATTTTGGACACATACAGTAAATATAAGAAAAAATATCTGTCAACGACTCAGAATTATTATCCAGCTACAACTATCTTCCATGATTAATAAATATTAAAATAGAAGAGTGAGTCCAAGTATAACTTAAGTATATTTAATGCATTGAGAGATGTGAAAATTTTCTTCTATGAGTCGCTCTTCGATTTTGTTTGCTTTCCTAATTGTGACTTATGAATGTTAGTACAGCTAAGCATTTACATTTTTATATAAGATATATATCTTTATAGTGATTTACTCTGGAAGAAATAGAAGTATTTCAGAATGGTCAGACTAATAAAAGTTATCAGACTAAATTTTATTCCCAAAAGGTTAAAACCCCTTAAAAAAAACTCTAAATTTACATTGCATAATATATAGTCATCTCAGAGTGGAACATGCAGATATATTTCAGTTATAAATAATGTGTTTTTTTGTTTTCCCCTATTTTATTATGATTATCCAGCCTTGTGCTTACAAATGTCATGATGATCAATCAAACTGCTTTAAAAGTTAATTGAAAAGTCAAGCCAAATGTCAGTCAAAATCAACTGTCATTTCAATAAATGTTAATTCACAGAAATTTCAAATACATAAAAATATGTGTGTTTTTGCTTTGATACAGAATCTTGTATTTTTGTTTTTAGTGAGGTGTGTTGGCTTGGTATCAGTGACTAGAGTAAGATTTGGGAAATGTGTTATATAATCTGCCAAGTTCTAAGTCTTACCCAGTAATCTCATTTTTGGATGCTGCTTCTTAGGTCTTTCCTTAGTCACACTGCTTTACATTTTTAAAATGGAGTGGGTATGCAAAGAAAACAAAAGGGAAAAAAAGGAGAAAAAGAAATTATCAAGAAAAAGTATTTTTATACAGTTCCTGATACATTGGGTCATTAAAATTAATCACTTTTATCTCTTTTATTTTCAAAGTCTGTCCCTCTCTTCTTCTACACCTCCCCATGACATTGCTTCTAAATCTTTGAAAGAAGGCATGACAGGGAGGGTCTAGGATTCCAGGAAGGGATATTCCAAACTGCTGACAAACCACAAGCCAAAAAAAAAGTTGATAACAGTATTTATCATAGTAGAACATTAAAACATTTACTGAAAATGTAATTGTTTACTTGTAGGATATGTTAAATGTCTCAGTGCTAGGAAGTATTCCAGAGCAGATACAATTTACTATGCAATAAGGAAGCTTCCATGGAAAGTCTGGCTTAATGGCTTAATTCTCATTTAAATTTCTTAAAGGTAGCTAAAGATTGATCCTGTAATTAAAAGTTTCCAAAACTGTTCTTTAATTCCCAAGAAAATTTAATTATTTTTGTTATGGATTATTAATCCTTTTATAATTTTTGACAGTAATAGCAGAGACCAGGTTCCTCTTTCTGTTCTTCAAAGTACATTAACCATGATCTCTCTCTCTCTCTCTTTCTCTCTCTCTCTCTCTCTCTCTCTCTCTCTCTCTCTGCTATATCTAGGCAACAAATACCTGTCACTCACCCACTAAAGTGATCATCAATTCTGTAGGAGGATATAATAATGTATAGCCATCAGGAAACATAAAGAACTTATGAATGACTATTATAAGGGAGAAATTGAGTAATGGACAGTAAAGACAAAGTTTTACAGAAGCTCAAAAGTGGACACATAAATTTTTCCTGAAAGGCACAGAGATAATTTTACAATGAAAGTGCCCACTAAACGCTGGCCCTCTGGGATGGTCAGGATGTGATCAAACAGAGCAAAACGGACCACTGCCTGCAAAGAGAACTGAAAAGTTGGGAGAGTGAATGTGAAATGATTCATCTAAAAAATGCAAAAGGCCCTCAGTCGCAGAACCTTCAAGTGCTGACAAATCCTGCAAATTGTGTGGCAAGGGAGGTCCTTTTAAAAATGGAAATTAAATGTGTGAGCACGCAGCATGAATCATTTAAAATAAAAATCAATAAAACATAAACTTTTTCTACATTTCTGGCTTAACTGCCAAGCACAAGAAGTAATTAGTGTTTATTTTAATGTGAACAACAGTGAAACAGACCAAGGTCAGTAGACAATTCCCATATGAATCCTGCCATCCATTTGCACGTACGTACACACAACACACATACGTATACAACACACACAGGTGTTTGATCGTCTTTCTTTTTCAACTTGGTCTTCCACCAAAAGGGAGCTGTATTCTCCTCCCATTAACCCTCTGAAGACCCATCGCGAACTTCTTCCATTGTTCTGGACTGGCCATTTTAGTCAAAGTTTTGATGCCGCCCAGAACAGTGGCCACCGAGCCACACAATGAGACTTCTCACCTAGATGTCAAGAACTAGATGTGTTTCTTCCCTCTTCTTTGCAGCTTCGAGGAAACACAGGATTCATTTCATTTCATTTCAGCCATCACGAATAAGGAATTAGAGTGCAGGATTGATGCATGCTATAGGACAGGAGGGGCATAGAGACAATGCTCCCCTACTCTGTATCACATTTTTTAAAATATTTTTTAAATGATCTTGTAACATAGTAGACATGAAATTATTTGACTAATGTACAGCATAACTATTTGTAGGTTACTATCTGAATTGTGTAATTATTCAAAGAATAAAAAAATCTTCTTCGAAGAATTAAAAAACGAATATAAAAATGTCATCTCATAGGCTCGATGATAAAAATAAAATAATCTGATGATGAGAAGTAAACGTGCACAGTGTGGTACATACTACTCCTTATTAAACTAATGGCACGATTGTTTCTTATTTTAAAATTACTTTCTGTGGATTGTGGCTATTGGCAAACGGAGTTTTCTAAACACTTACTGTCTAATTCCTACTTCACTTTATTTTGTATCCATGGTTTAATTATGTAAATTTTTAAAAAAATATCCCCACATCATTTGGATGCCTGTACCCTAGGTTTCACTACTAGATCATGCAATAGCAGTGCTGTTAATTTTCTTCCTCCAAACAACCATCTTTGCTAACTTCTCTAAACGACACCATCGCAGGCAAGCTCTCCATCAGCTGTACAGCTGTGACATGAGACAATGTGCAGCATAATCTGTTCTGCCACATCTGCTTGGTCTCTCACATATTTAACCGAGCTTTCATCTCTGAAGTGCAAAGATAATTATTTCCAGAAGTCACTGAAAGGGGCAGGACCACTGGAGAACATGGGTGTCAGAGATTTGCTTGACTTTCAGACAGTGAGAAAAAGTGAAAATCTCTGAAAAGAAGGATTTGTGAGATTCTACAAGAAGTATGTGTTTTACAGGTCGGTTTTTGTCTTAGGGAAGAAACCTCCTCCGCGACAGGAAATCCCATGAGGGCAGGGGAGCAGGCGGTTCAGCGGTCATTTCGAGAATTTGAAGAGCTCTCTGGATATCCAGAGAGGGAGAGAAAGGCTGGTCCTGAAATGTTGAACAGCCTTGGGAGGTAGCAGGGTTCTGGCTTGGGCACAGAGTTGACACAGCCCCGTAAGAACAAGAAGAGACGGATTTTAACGAATGAACATTAGTGTAGATATTTCTGTTAACGCTGTTAAGGTCTCAATATCGCTGTGCTAATCATATCATGTAATTGTTGAATTTGTTTTTCCTAATTTAGCAAATAAAAATAGTTCTTGGTTTACGTGGAATTTTGTAGGTGCTCTTAATTTTGCCACTATCGTATCATAACATTCAGAAATTGCCTAGTTTTATTTTTCTTTTTACCCATGCCAGTTAACTTGGTTATGACAAGATGAAAAAAAAAATAGTACCTAGAAGGTCCTTTATTGGTTTGTGATAAATAACAAAAGACTTCTATCTTAATCAATTAAAACAGCAGGGATATACTTGACTGTTACCCTGTTTGAAAAAAACAATCTCGTAAAAGTTAGAAGCATTCTTTTCAGAGGTGACATACAGCAATCTTTATTTCACCATTTCCATGAGGCTAACCATTATTTTGTGACTATGACCATTACAATAATCAATTTATTTAATACATACAATGTGCCAAACACTATGCTAAAAGCTTTACTTTCATTATCTTTCATCTTTTTAAACTATTTTATTATGGAAATGTTCAATAATATATTAAAATAAAATAGTATCATGAACTCTCATGTACCTCATAACCTATCCTCTGTAACTACAAACTCATGGCCAATAATAAGCTTATTTCTATATTCTCACCTACTTTCTCTTATCTGTACCATTTTGAAGTAAATCTTAACCTTTTTATGATTTCATCTATACATAGTTGCATATATAATGTCCTGAAGATAAGGATTTTTTAAAGCACCATCATTTTAGATAATACTTAAAACAACCTTCTGAAGTTGGTCCTATTAATACCCCCATGGCCCAGGTGAGGACACTAAAGCTTAAGAGAAGTGAAGAATCTTGTCCAAAGTACCTGTTAGTGTAGAGCCCTCTGGGGTTTCAGATATGGCTGTGTCTGAATCCAAAGTCAAAACTTCTAAACATTACATTGGCTCTCTAATATCAGGTAATGTCGCTGTCTAGAAATTTTCTTAATTCTTCAATATCTCAACACTGACTGACACTTCATGGTGATGACACTGAAGAAATAAAAAACATTCTCAGTCGCCTCAAGAATTTATTGAGAACACTAGGTGACCTGAATTTATAAAAACCAAGGTGGTCACAGAAATCATTGCATACCTCTTTCCCTACTACCCTATGTTCCCCAAACTTACAATTTAGATATGCAGACTCCTGAGATTCTGGCTCTGAAGATAAACCTCTGGTCACTGGTACTCCGAAGGGACAGAGAGCTGTAACCCACCCCAACACATATCCAGGCAGGCCAGGAATAAGGTTATCCAGGATGTGGGGAAGACCAGGAGTTAACACTTCAGTACCCTTGACCCTTCTCCACAGTGCTGTGCTCATTCTAGTAGGGGGGAGGGGCAAGGTGACACATGAATGCTGCTGGATGGTGGCAGTTTTAGTTGTTTGTTTTTAATGTTGCCATTCTACACAGATTCTTATGCAAACAAAATATACCTTTTGGATTACTTATGCCTAAGTACTTGTCTCTAAGATAAGTCACTTATGTTCATGATACTTCTTGTAAAGCCAGCACAGAATTACTTTCATGTTCAGCTACTAGGAATAATGATCACTATTACATGACATGGAATTTCTCGGTTGAAATAGAACTATATAATCACAGTAGTTTCCATGCAAATTATCCTAGACATGAGTCTGGCCTAGAGAAACCTAACCTGCAATTTACAATTGCCAGATCACCCTTGGAATAGCCAAGGATTCAGCAAAAAGAGTGGTTTCCTTGGGTAAGTGATGATGGAATGTCTGAGGAGGTTGAACCAAAAGAAGAGAAAATTTAAAAATCTTTGCTTGGGATTCCTAATAGTACATTTACACCCTTGTCTACATTATGTAAGATTCCTTCCTTGTGAGCACATTTGGACCTCTGTATGCATAAGTCAAAAATACATGCTAATTCGCTATTTCCCATTTGTTTCATTACCCTACTTCTTTGTAGGATTTGAAACCATAAGCAAAGACTATGTGTGTATACAATGGGAAAGTCATAGACTTGCTGTTACAATCTAACAGAGACAAAGATATACTGATGACTATAATACATTGTAGAATACGATGTCACTCCAAGAAATGAAAGGACATGAAAGAAAATGTAAGTAAAGTGGTATTAGGTTATTGGGTTGGAGATGAGGGCAAAGAAAAAACCATTATTATTCAATTGGGATGGAATTTTAAAAGTCATGGCATTTGGAATAGACCCTAGGATACCTCCTACTAAGTCTCAAATGAAGTGTCACCCTCTCCAGAAACCTCTCCATGACCTCCTCCCTAAGACTGAGTTCCATGGCCATTCTTAGTACTCCCATAATTCTATCAATGCCCTTCCTGGTGATTCCAAAATGATGCTGATAATTCACAGTACCTCCTATTACGTAAGTTCATTAAATTGCAGGGAGTTGATTTGTTCATCTTTGGATAGTTTTTGCAATCCTGGTGCTCAAAACTCTGCTGAATCAATAAGTAATGTTAAGATTTAAACAGGACCACACCTCAGAGGAGAGGTAGTATTAGAGGTATAGAATGAGAAATCACCAGCATAGAGATGCTGGTTACAGGTTTAAAGTGGATAAGCTCCCTAAAGATTATGGTAAGAAAAAAAAGAGATGAGCCCTTGAACCCTCGGTGAACTATCTTCCCAATGAGGCCTCATCTTATTGATAATCCATGCTTCCTGCTTCCAACCTTCCCCACCTCCACCCACACTTAAGATGCCTCTTATTCTGCTTGAATTTTCTTCTTTAATTGGTTTTTAAGATAATGTGTAATTTTTATTAATTCATTATATTTACTGTTGCCCAACTCTTTTTGTTAGAATGTAAGTTCATGAGCTTTGAAAATTCTGTTCACTAATGCAGCCTAATTCTTACAATACCTAAGCACTCAATAAATATTTATTGAATTAGTTAATATCTGTATTTAAGATATTAAATAAGGAAAGAGAAATAACAAAAACAGTAATCATTATACAAGAAGATAAACACAAGCTCACTCTATATGGTAGAAACAAAAGGAGGAAGAAATTTTAATAAGTAGTGGGAAGGTAGGAACTGAGATCGTTATGAAGTGTCTTAGGAAGAAGGGATATGAGATGAGATTTATGGATTTAGTAAAGTCAGATTATAAGTAATTACAGAACACTTTCTATGATTGTGAGTGAAGAAATCAAATAGCTCAGGCTGAAAATGATGTCAATGTTAAGAGGGGAAATGGCTCTAACATAAACCACCTTTTTGAGAAATTAGTGGTAAATAGCAAAAGCAATAAAAAAAAACCCAGGGTGGGAACAGAGATGAGAAAGTTGTAGATGGTTTTAAAGCAAGTGACAAGAAACAAATGGCTGTTTGGTAGGATGCAAGGAAAAAATGCTAAAAAGCAAGAGGCAGAGATGAAACATAACATTAGGGGAAGGCAGAGGAGGCAGACAGTTGTGATAACAAGAGCACAGGTAAGTTTAACCTTTCCACGTAGTCAGCCAACTTTTTCCTTCAAAACATAATAAAGAAGATAAGACAAGTGCTACAGAGATAAATTATCTAGAAGGAATAAAGAGAATACAAGAGGTCATGCTGTATGGTGCAGTTTTCTGTGCATAACTGAAGCTACATCAGTTTATGTCCATGTGCACTACTCTGTTCACCCCTAAATATTATTTACAATGTTAATCATGAGGTTGGATCACAGCATATTTATTTGGCTACTTTCTATCTATACGGATGCTAAAGATGCAATATAGCAAATTCATTTGTTTAAAAGTATTTGTGAACTATCAACTATAGACCCACCCTGTTCTAGGTTCTGGGGCCACAGTGGTGAACAAAACAGACAAAACACCCTGCTAGAGGAAAGAAACAATAAACAGGATAAATAAGTCAAATATAAGTAAGGTATATTGGATGATGATGTATACTAAGGAGAAAAATAAAGCAGGAAAGTGGTAGCGAGGGCACTGTCGAGAACTGTGAAGAGTCTAAGAGTTTACCCTATTTGCAAGCTAACAAACTAACCTGGAATAGACTCATGGGTGCTAGCAGGACACACAAGACTCCTGGGTCAAAGACAAAGGACTCTATTACTTACAACAAGCAGTAGACAGAGTATGAGAGTGCACGATTTCCCCAAGGCTGCATTACCACACAACGATGAGAAGGCGACCACATGATGCCTACATGTGCCGTGGGTTACATTATGGAAGAGGAACTCTGAACTTAGGGAACCCAACTCCTTTACAACAGACAGTGAGCCTGCCTGACATTTCTTCCAGATGGAACATCACATTTTTTATATTGAAAGTAATCATGCCTTCCTTTGTTGTATGAGTTGAAACTATTTTTATCTTTCAGGGATGTTAGTTCTACAAACATCCTTAAAAAGATAGTCCAGAATAAAAAGCTATCACTGTTTCAGTCATAGGATGTACAGAAATATGAGAGACAGATGTAGAATTATCTCCCAGTAAATAACCCCTCTTTTTATCAAATCTGTTCAATTTGTCTCACACAGTATTTTATTAAGGCTGCTACCAACAGAATGTCAAGAACATGCCACCCAATGCCCAAAATTCAATCATATGAGCAAATTTCATAAACCTTAATTGTCTACCCAAGAAAGTCAGGTGGCTTGGAACCTGACTTTTCTAAAGTTTCTGCTAAAGTTTCTTTGTTGATCACTCTATTTGGCCCAAGGCATTAAGCCAGGCACACAGGGAAAATCTAGGGCAATTCTGCCATGCATAACCCTCTGACCAATGAATTGAGGTTAACTTGAATGATTTCCAGGATGAAGACAGTGTTATTAATCACTTTCGCTAAAGTTAAGCACCAGTTTCATACCACCTTTTCTAAATGATGATTCCCGAGGCAGGAACAACTTCCCCCAGGGCGCACACAGTTAAGTCAGTTATCCCTCCACCACACAACCCTCCGAAGAGTAGTCTCCTTTGGAGAGATCTTCACTGTCATCTGAGGCCTATGTAATCTACTGGCGCTGTTTCTTTTAAACCCTTGGAGGTCACTTACGATCACCCTGATGATACAACTTAGCATTTTGGGGAGAGAAAAGCAAGTTATTATCATCAGAGAACAGACTCTTACTGTGGTCATGTAGACCAGTGACCCAGGCAAACCAAATACCTCAGCCAGTAGCAGCAACCCAAATGTTGGTAAAAAGACAACAACTCTATCAAGATATTGACCAGAGCTGGGAGCACAGACTTTGACTTCCAGAGGGACGGAGCTATGTGAAATACCCACAGAGTAACAAGAACCTTTGCTTGATGAAAACTCAGGCCCCTGAATTTTATTAAGATTTATCAGCTACCCCAGCTAGCGAAGGTATTGTAACAACACAATTTGGGCCATTGAGACTCAGGTTTCTGCCCTGCCCACCAATAAGACAGCACCTGGGTAATGAGAGCTTTGGACATCAAAGAGCAGAGGTAGTCACGTTAAACCCTGACCCGCCCTACACCCAGGAGACAAGCAGCAGAGGGAGCCTCTAACATTTCTGTACACACAACTCTGGGTTGTGTTACCAGAGAGGTATCTTGAGGTTAGGGACCTGACCATACACACCCTTCAGTTGAAAGGATGACACTATTACTATCTTCCAAAGCCTTATGCAAACCTACTCTTTTCTCTGGAGGTGACACAGTTTTAATTTTTCAAGGACATCCTTGAAAGAATAATCTGGAACAAAAGGCAGTGACTTGCCCAACATTCCAAAACGAAAGCAACTTGTGGAGAATTCTCTCTCAACATGTAAGGGTTGCAATTTTAGATAAAGCAACAGAGAAAGACTGA
The DNA here is from genome assembly GCA_004026545.1 of Mormoops blainvillei. Lineage (NCBI taxonomy): Eukaryota > Metazoa > Chordata > Mammalia > Chiroptera > Mormoopidae > Mormoops > Mormoops blainvillei. The sequence continues at coordinate 45,169 of PVJD01002094.1, forward strand.
GAAGTTGAAATAAAGACCTGAAGACTATAAGGTTAGAAGAAGCTTTGTGGAAGCTTTGACTTGAATCATATTATTTTATTCATACCGAAGCAGAATGAACAAAAGATTGCTAAAGAATACTTGGCCAGGAACTAGGAAACCTGGGTGAGAGGGCCCTCCTTGCTCCTGGTCAGTTTTGTAAACCAGGGTAAAGCCAGCTGGAATTCCCATTCGCAGTGTCATCTAACATGAAGGAATTAGACATGGTGAGTTATAAAAATCTTTTCACCTTTGTGATTTCATGTAGATCTACATCTGCAGAAGTTCATGGCACTTAAGAGTAAATCTTCAGATCTTCATCACCAATAAAATTTTATACTTGAGAATCTGGACTCTAAAATGGCCACTTTGGCTAAAATGGCTGATTTTCCCCACCAATACCTCATCAAGGATTGTCATCCAAAACTGATTTATTGTTTCTCATAGTACTTATCTCAATCTAAAAATATATTTTATATCTTTTTATTATTTCCCTCAGTAGAATAGAGGCTTCATGAGGACAGGGATTTTATCTTTTTCACTTCCATATTCCTAGCACCTAAAATTGTGCCTAGTGGGTAGTAGGTACAAGATAGATACTTATTGGATGCTATTATTTAATTACGAAAATACTTTATTTGTCAGGTTTCCTACTGAGATACATGCTTGTCCACTTAGAATTCATTTTGGTCAAATGGATTCCAAAAATATTTCTTACGTGTAATTTAAATGTATCCATTTCCTCATTTAGATGCATTTTGTTGAAGATAGTGTCATTTTTAATCATGTTTCTAAGTAAAAAAAAAAAGAAGAATAAATTAAATTCACTATGACTATTGCTTCAATTGTTTCAAACAAACAAATACACTTTTTAAAATTTTTTCATTTTTCTGCTCTCAAGAAAATATCAGTTTATTGATTTTGGTAATTAACCTGAATTAACAGGTGTCTTATTTACTAGTTGTAACAACAACATTTATCAACTTTAGTATTTTCTCAGACATTCAACATATGAAATAGAGTAGCTTTTTAAAACTTGCCCTACTTTCTTAGGATAAGGCCAGTGGATAGGCATTTCTTGAAATTGATGACTCAAATTTCAGTACTGCATGATTTTTTAAAATTCTGACTTATTCCTCTTGTTTCTTCATCCCTCACAGAAACAACTGCAGATTCTTTTTGCCTTGGACTTGGAGAATGAGGATAACAATGTTAGCACTTTGAGAAAAGTAATGCCAAACGGGGAAACAGACCTACTAGAAGTGTCCCCAAAAGAAGCTTTGTTAGGGAAAAGAGTAGGTACATGAAAACACTGAAAAGTGTGCCTTCCTCAAATGCCCTTCCTAGAGGTTTCCACAGTAAGAGATACTAGCATGACTAACCTAATAAATAAAATTGACATATTAAAACAAAAATAAAAGTTTGGACATGCAGTCCAGTTTACAGTCAAGAACATACATTCTGAAACTGTATAATTTGGATCCAGTTTTGACACTAACTCATGATCCTAGCTGAATTACTTAACTACGAACAGCTTTAGTTTCTCCCTATGTACAAATTGGGTAAATGGTAATATCAACCAATTGGGCTGTTGAGAAGGCTAAAGAGATAACACTTGCACTTATCACAATGTCTGGCAGAGCAGAGGTTCTCACTAAACCTTTGCTCTTATTGCCATTCTAAACTTTAATTGGCTAAACATCTTTATCAAAATATCTTCTGGTGAATGTAAGCCTTTAGTCAATATTCCATGTGTGTTTACTAGAGTCTTCTAAACTAGCAATATCACAGTCATAAATACTCATTCTGTTGCTGATACTGCCTATCTGAGCCTAGTTCCCGAGAAACAGAGCCCCCGGCAAAAGCCACTATGCTAACACTGTTGAGGAGTAGATCCAGAAACTCAGGCCTGAGGAGGGAAAAGGTGAGGGAGGTCAAATATGAGTAACACTGGACACAGCTTCATGGGGAGCAGGCTGTTCATTGTTACAAGACAGAATCTCCAGTGTGCATTGATAAAGCTACTGAGTCTCTAAACAATTTTGTTTATAAAGAAAGAAGAGAGAAGAATTTACCTACCAGCCCTCCTATTGTTCAAAACTTACCCTAAGGTCATTAGTACTTACGAGTTGCTCCTACTTTAGCTCCCAAGGGATGCCCTGGTATCTCCCTTCTCAGAAACAAGGAAGCCAGGGGCCGGAGCAAGGGTTACTCCATGAGGAGGGTCAGCTGACCCCTTAAAGGCAGGCCCATGAGCAACATGAGGAAATTGGGGGCAGCTGCCACAGGGAGCCTATTCTTCTGTAGAAGCAGGCAGACCCCTCAGAGAGTGTGGACTGGTATCTAAGCTGCCTCTGACACACACACTAGCTGAGGGAGCTCAGAGTTAAGGGAAATACGAATGGGAATTCCTAGGCAAATGAAATCTCTTTTATATCTAAAGTAGCTAAGACTGGAGTATATAACAAGTTTCTCTGAATATCTAAAGAACTTACCAATGGACTCTATGTGAGCATCTCCATTAGACTCCAAAAAACCCACTACTGTAATTCATCTTCAGTCTTTTCAAATACCATTTCATTCTCTGGTCTATAAATGAGCAAAATAACCAACGTCAATGTCCCCCGGCCTGCCCACCATAGACACACAACAATTAACTGAAAACAATCTCTGACAGTGCAGTTAGAAACAAGTGCACATGAAGAAAAGAACTGTGTCATTAATGTTTTCAAAAGCTATGCCAAAAATTCCTCATATTGAATAATATTTAGAAAAAGTATCTTTAGGGTTTCTGTACAAGCTAATATGTGACACATATTTTACTGATATACCATGATCCCAAGATGTAAACCAGAGCTTTTTTGGGGTATTTCACATAACTGAAAAAGTCTACTTTTTCTCAAACGAAAGGTATAAGAGTGGGCAAATGTTTAAGGTATATTTAGTTAAATTTAAGTGGAAAAGGCATTGGGGGAGAAAAATGACAGATATTTAAAAAATGATGTTTAGCCTACAGGGACCCTGCCTTAGTCTGCTAGATCAGCTTCAGCCAAGGGCAGATGAATTGCCGCTGTAGTGAGGTAAGCTTGATCATAAAGTAAACAGCAAGAACATCAGTTTTAGGAATTGGAGTTATAGGGAGAGCGGTAGGCTGAATAATTTGAAATGCCCCTCCGCTGTGTACTAGAAAAGCTGGACAAAACATCTGCTTTAAGATAGGTGAGAGCGAACAGGTTAGTGAAAAGCTACTGGCTCAGGGTCTTGGGGTACAAAAAAAACCCCAGAAAAGTGGGCCAAGCTCTGTGACCACTTTTCATCCTCCTTTCTCCTTAGCTTGCGAGAGGAAGGTCGAGAGAATGAGTGGGACTTGTAACAGAGAGAATAAAGACAGCCCAGAGCCTGCCAGAGGGGCTGGAATCCCAGTTGAATCTTCTCGCTTTTAGTAGGGACCGTGAAGAAGAGCACATCAGGTGATCAGGGTGAATGAAGGATGAGGGTTGGTGGGAAGTGTAGCGCGCAGTACTTGCAGGAGCCGTAGCTCAGCTTAAAGTCGTCTCAACACATGAAATCGGTTTAAGATGATCCTCCCCGCCCCCAGTTTGCCAGTGTTCTCAGATGCCTGGTGGAGGAAAAAGTAATTCCTCTGCAGAAATTTTAGCATTATCCTCTTCTCCAGATGTTTTAAGGACAATCTATAAACACTGCAGGCGGGTGAAGCGGAGGGGAGAGAAGCAGGCACCGAAAAGCAACGCTACTGAAAAAGAGCAAAAATAAACAAAAGAAACAGACCCACAGGAACTCTAAATTTGGTGGTAAGCTTATTTTGCTCAAAGGCACAAAAGATAAGACTTCAAATTTTAGCAGAGAACTAAAATAAGTTTTTGAAATAGAAATTCCAGAACAACTATAAACAATTACCAAAATTAAAATTTCAATGAACGGGTTTTATAGTAAATTAAAGATGATTAAAAAGAGAATTAGTAAACTGAGATGTAGATCAGAAGAAAATTTTCAGAATGAAGCATGGAGAGACTGAAAAATAAAAATACAGAAAAGAAAATAAGAATTATAAAGGGATATAGTTTAAAAGCCTAACATAATTATAATAGAAATCCCAGAAAAGGAACAGGAAGAAATGGAATAGCAGTTATATTTAAAGAGAAAATGGCTGAGGATGTTTCCAAACAAATGGAATAAATCAAGCCACATATTCAAGAAGCCATAGAAAGCACAAGTAAGAAAAAAACTAAAAAAAAAAAAATTAATATCCTATTCACATCATGGTAAAACTGATGTTGAAAACCATGCAGAAAACCAATCCAAAAAGAGAAATCTTGAAAGCAATTGAAAGAAAAAAGAACAGATTACCTTAAAAGAGCAACAATTAGCCTGATGACTGACAACTAACTCCTCAACAAAAATAACACAAGCAAAAACAAAAACCGAAACCAAAACTACTATGTTTAAAGTATTAAATAAAATCACAATTTAAATTCAAATTATATGCATAGCAAAACATACGCTCCAAAAAGAAAGACGAAATTAAGACCTTTTTCAGGCAAACAAAAACTGAGAAAATTCATCTCTAACAGACTTGCATTTAGAATATTTTCCAGCCTGAATAAAATTTATCACTGAGGGTAACTCAGAAATTCAAGAAGAAATAAAGAATATAAAACATGGTGAGTATCTGGATAAATCTAAATGAATTAAGCGTCTGTCTGATAAAAGTCATCCGTGAGGAGTGTCACTGTGCGTTGCTCTCCAGGGACTAAACACGAGAGGTACATCAACTTCAAATGTGCCTCCAGGCGAGCATGCCACAGCTCAGCTCTCACTTCAGTGCTCTGCTTTCTAATATGGTAGCCACTAGCCGATGTGGCTAGTGGACACTTGCAGTAGAGCTAGTCTGGACTGAGATAAGTTGTAAATATCAAGTACACATTGGATTTAGAGAATTTCATTTTTTAAATACATAAATATCTTATTGATATTTTTAATTGATTAAATGTTGGAATAATATTATGGATATATTGGGTTAAGTTAGACATTATTAAAATGAATTTCATCTGTTTCTTTTTACTTGTTCTAATGTGGCTATTAAACCACTACAAATTTCAACATGACATATATGGCTCTTATTCCACTTTTATGGGGCAGTGCTGCCTTAGAGCACAAATTCCATTACCTCAAAAGAGAAATTTCCATATTTATATCCACTCTGAAATCACTGGGTAAAGTTTATTAATAGCAGAGACGGTAGTAACTCATGAGCACTATCTTCTTACTTAAGATAAAGTAATTTCTTAAATGTATTTATCACTTTCAGAGTTACGCTCATTCTTTAAACAAGAGTTCTTTTAGGCTAGATTGACTTGTAGGGATATAGCTGGAGATAAAAATACAGATTCGAACTGGCGGCAGCAGCTTTGGCAAGCCGGACGCTCTCTTCACTGACTCCCTCTGCCTTGCGGGGGCTACCCATATCGACACAGGTGGAGGCTCGAGTCACCTTTGGAGTGATAAAACAAAGTAAATCATGGAAAAAGGAAAGCAGTTATGACTCAGAGGTGGCTCATGTTTGTTATTTATTGCAGTCTCTTGGTAAATACTTCAAGGTGTTGACCCACAAACAGCACTGTGAACAGCACACAGGAAATGAAATGAGACTTGAAGACCAGGACATCAACTATCAATATGAATGTCCACACACAGATGTGCATGATGATACAGTGGAGCAAGAGAGAAACGAGGCAGAAAGCATTACGTGCTTAGAAGCAGGTGTTTGTATATCATGTATATGCAGAATTCTTTCCTCCTCCAGAATGCTCTGTAACCAACTATTTGGAAGGCAAAATCCATTTCGTGATACTGTCTTTTATCTTTCTTCCAGGCTTTGTTCCCTCAGAGGTCAGTGCGTGCCTGAGATAAAGAAGAGATGCTACAGTAATTTTGCCCGCTGCTCGTGGGAACAAAGTAGCTATACCTTTCTTTCTATCCATACCAATCATGAAGCCAGGAATATGATCCAATGAACATGTTGCCATCTAAACCTGGTACAGAAAAAAGTTGAGAGGAGATAAATCACTGAGAAACTATTTTCATGCATTCATAAATTGGAAGTATTCTCATTTCTTCACCTTATCAGCCCTAATATCGATGCATCTATTTTGCATATTGAGGTCATTTCACAACCTGGCTCATACGAGCCATGACAGCCTCATCTCACATTACTCTCACATATGCCCTCGGCACCCTAGAAAGACCAACTTTCTTACAGTTTGCTGACCATGCCATTTTCTTTCACACTTACATTTCTTTCCACATGTGTTCCCTTCCAACTGGAGTGTTCTTCCTCACTTCTTCTGGTGGCTTAAATCTATTAATTCTTTATAATTAAGCTCAAATTTAACATAGTGAGTCTTCACCACATAAAAATGATTTTTGAAATCTGCTTTAAAACATTATTAGATGAGTCTGTGTAAATAGGAGAAATAATGTAAGTTAATCTAGAATATTGTCAAGGATTTCATTAACAATCAGTCCAATGTAATGAGCTCATGTAAAAACCTTGACTATACATAAACATACATACATATGAATATGTACATGCTTTTGTAATCACTCTCTGAGGAATGCATGAGGAATTCTATATACAAGCATGTACATAAATACATGCAATACAACATTTATGTTAACCAAAAAGTTTCACCACTGTATTTGTTTGTGTTTGGGAAACAAAATCATTTTTAATAGTAACTAGAGACATATTCACCATTATTTTGTTGTTAGAATATTTCCTCACTGAAATGACTAAAAATGTTAGCTTGTAATAAAAAAAAATAAACTACACAATATGCAAAGGGATACCAAATTAAAATTTCAACTTCAGTCATGACAACAAAAACATGTTTCTCTTCAAATTTAATTTCCATGAGAAACTATTCCAAATTAAAACCTTCCAGTGCAGTGTCCTTCCATTTTTTGCATTTTTACTACCTAGAGATCAAACAGTTTGACACAGCAAAAATTCTAGTGAGTTAGGAAGAAATGCTGATTGGTTTGTTGGCTGGTGGCCGGGGGAATGTTATGACCGAGTAATTATGTGTTCTGGACAGATGCATTAACCAGGCTTGGGGCTGGAGCCACTGGATATTATTTTAGTCATAAGGCTAGAGGAACTGAATCATTTTCAAAGCACTGGCTGGCTGACATTGCCTTACTGATGCCTGTTCCAATGACTCTTTGGCAGTAACTTCCAACGCTGCACTTATGACATGGTAAACAAAAACTACATTAAAGGTTTGCTTTTTAATCATGAAGGAGTTCAACATTTCCACTAAGCTCTCTTGCTATTCATCAAGTCACATTGAAGGCTATTGCAGATTTTCACAGTCCTGTCTTCGGACAGAAGAATTGTAGCGATGTAACAGGCAGAAAGGCTTAGTCTTTTTACAGCAATAAAAAGGCACATGAGCAAAATTCAAAGTGAGAAGACATTTTTACAAATGGTTTTCAACTATTAGACAAAGTTGACAATGCCTTTTATCTTCTACCAATGACTTATTTTAATTTATAAGATGCCATTCTTTGTAAAGCATCTATGTTTAAGGATCAGAAAAATATATATTATAATAAACTAAGACAGTCAGCATGATGGCTTTGGCGTCTGGGAAAAGACAGTAAGTCCTATAATAATCAATTGGTTAGTTTCAGGTAACTTTTCCCTTTGTACCATTTAAATTTGAAGTTTTACTTTGACATCAGGCTCTAACTATAAACCTAATAATAATATAATTGAAATCATGTCTCATGATTTCAAATATTTTATATGTAATATGATTTAAAACAGAAGTATTTTTGCTTTTTTACAGTTTTTGAATTATAGGGGCATAGTGACATTACTCTCAAATGTAGCACTTCTGAAGAGAAATGCAAATAAAGTCAGGTCTGCAAACATTTGGAAGGCTTGAGTAGTTTTTTATATTAGCAAATGATTCATTGGTAGATAGGAAGGTAGGTGATGGATGGATGAATGAATGAATGGATAAACATGGATGATAGCTATATATAAAGATAGGAGTGTTTCATTGTTTTTGTTTGTTTTTAGAATATAATGGCTACAAGCTTTAAAACTATTAAATTGAAGAAGTATTGGAAGATATTCCCCAAAATAGACAGGTTTTAAAACATTCATTGAAGGTTCATCATTTTTCGTTCAGTTTCATAATATTATTGTGATATTTTTCTTTTGCTTAATCACAAAGCATCTATCAGGAAAAAATGAGAAATCACTTTTGTTGATGGAATTGTTTCCTTTAATTATAAAAACCCTCAGAAATAAGTCTATCAGAGTAATTATAGTAACAGTGCACATGCTATAACTAAATTATGTCTCAACCGCAGCTGAAATTTTTAAGAAAAATACTTCATAAAACAATTAAAGAGTAGTAATGATATACATTAATGTGATCATTAAAATCATTATAACCATCTTATTATTAGTATAAAGAAATTTCCCCATTTAAAATGTTTGTTTGTCTGTTTGTTGTAAATGAGTTCATCTAGGAAATGTTATTCCCTTGTACTAAAGAATGGTCAAAATCTGGAGGGCTCAGTTAACTGGAAAGTGCTTAATAAAATTGTCAAGAAATTTTAGAAAAAAACTCCCTTCAAACCATCCAGCAGCTCCAAAAGCAGAATATAAACTGACCCTTTATTTAATATCCAAGAAGTATTTGCTGAGAGAAAACCTTAAAATATTATCTGAAAAGCAAAAACCTTATAAATGAAATCACGATGACAAAAATGTCTCTCCTAGAAAATGGAAAATGCAGAAATAGAAAGGAGAAAGTTGGATTGGTGAAAGGGACAGAGCAAAAAACACCAGCTGAACTGTCTAAAACCAAAATTGTATCATATTTTAAGAAGCAGTTGTTTATGATTCCAAAATACAGTATATGTTAAAATTTACAATGAAAAGAATGAATAAATCTAACGAGTTTAGAATATTAATATATGTGATGAAACATTAAAATGATAAAATATTATAATTATATGGTAAGGAAACATTTTATTCCATTAGAATTTAATACATAACCAATATGATTAACAGAAAAGCTTTTAAAGAAAATGAACATGAACTACATTCCAGCTGTAGAAATCTCTCATTTTAAAATTTCTATTCCTTTATCTGCACTAGGGATCCAAACATTTTAATAAAATAGAGGGTGTTTTTTACTCTTTTAACTATTTTAATAAACTTCTTTTGCTTTGAATATTACTAATTTCACTAATAGTGTTAATTAGTAAAACTAATTAATTTCTCTTAAACCAGTCATTGGATGAGTGGAATCTGAATTAGTGCTATTTTATCTATGTGGTACATTCAATCTCTTTCTGAAAGACAGAAAATCAAAATAGTTCATGGTGTAGCTTAAGTTGTAAAATTTAAATATTTAATGCAATGTCTGCCACATAACAGATATTTACAAAATATCATGAATAAATAAACTTGGATTTTTTTGTGTATAAAGTCTAGTACTCAGTATTTATTTTTTCTCCTCTCATGCATTGTTTTTACTTGGTATGTATGTTGGATATATACATTTTATAATAATTTCTCTGTTTAAATGTAAGAAATTCTGGGACCCATTTTTTAAAAAGTTTTCATAAGATGCCTTTTCGTTTTTAAAAACTCTATTCAATAAGATATTCATTCACCTTGCTGAAGTACCAAAAAAAAGGCAAAGAGACTTTGAAAAAAAGACTCTTTGAAAGAGCAAAGTATAAAATATGGCGAAAACGTTGAAAGGTATTTTATTACCATAAGCTGTAGTAAACGTGAATTTAGCCTAGAGTGACCTAAATTAAATACAGAAACTTAGTCAATATTTTCTCTGACAGGCCTAATGAAAATACAGTTTTTAAGCAAGCTTAATAAAAAGAATCAAACAAAAGAATGCATGTTAATGTGAAATGATCCTCCGCTAATGATTTTCTTAAAAAAAAAAAAAGGAAAGAAAGAAGCTTTCTATAAAGCCTAAACAAGGCAGAAAGGACACACAGACACACATCTGTCATATGTTTGCTGCTTTATAGTTACTGCTTTAAGAAAGGATGTGAGTTATGAAGTGAGTCCTTTTGTAAACATTCTAATAAAGTCAGGGTAAGACATACAAGGCATCAGAACACTTCAAGCTGCTGTTCTCTAAATAACACTAAGAATTATATGGAAGTCTCCAACTTCCATGTATAAATCATTACACCAACTCAAAACACTAGACTACTTCTATTTCTTTTTTCCTTTCTTGCTTCATCATTTTAAAAATTCTTTTAAGAAATCCTGTTTTATTCTTCCATTTTACAGAGGTGAGAAGACTGCGGTGAAAAATCTACATTTTATAAGATGCCCATGCTTTTTGGAAAAAGATTTGGTCAACCCATTCAATTCCTGAGTCCTGATTCTTTCCCACTTTCTGAAATCTCGGCTCCTTAGTTTTGTGGAGGTTACCAAAGATGGCATGTGCATGAGCACATTCTAGGCATTTATTCTCAGGAAAGAAGTTGGCAAATAGGACACAGAAAAGCCAATTAACCTCTGATTCCTTTATTAACTGTAGTCTTTAAAAACGAAAAAACAACTGATTTTAAAAGTGTAGAACACACAGTAGTATATCTCCTCTTGTTCTCCGTTACCTTTTCTACTGAATACTTTTGAATCAAATAATTTCACCCCTTTGGGATTAATATCTACAAAGACTATTTAAAGAGCTCACATTCTGTCCTGTCTCCAGACTGTAGCATGGTAGTTCAACTGTATTTCTACTGACGCTAATGACTTTAATAGCTTATTTTTATTATTTAATTTTAATCTAGTATTGACTCCTGAAAAAGAAAATGTTAAAAATTATAAAAATCTTTTCCACTGGTTAAAGAAAAAAAATCTTCTTTGTTTCTTAAAGTATTTAAGAGGAAAAAACATATTAAATCAAGAGAAAATCTGAAACTAAGGTTAAAAAAATTGACCTTAGTAAAACGAACAAGTTATTACCAAAGTATTGATTGTTAACAAGTTTTGTTTCCTGACTATTTACAGTCTTACTAGTTGAAAGCAATATAAACATGAAAAAATTAATTTAAAAAAGCAAAAAACTAATACTACAGATTAAGAATGTTGGCTCATATAGGGCACGGAACTCTAATCAACTTCCTAACACACTCTAATAAGTGTTTACTATTATTTTATAAGGATTTATGTTCCTGAAACTCACTGTTAAAATTAGTCTGTGAATCTAGCGTCAGGAGTTTATTTCTATTTTCTACAATAGGAATTGCCTGTGGATGAGAATGACTACTGCAAAATTAGATGATTAAAAAAAAGAAAAATAGAAAGAACAAAGAATTTGGAATTATAGACATTATAAGAATATTTTAATTTTTACTTGTCTTTCTATTAACAGCACCCAGCAACTCTGGGACCTTCCCCCTTTTTAACTATATATATTTATGCATGCGTGACAACAAAATATGTTCCAATAAAATATTTTTTAACTAGCGAAGCAAAATTGCTTTAAGCTTTTGATCTGCCTCATAGCTCCCATCTCTGAAAGTCTTTCTCTCTCAAGAGTTACATTCAAGAAGTCTAAGATATACAGCTGATGATTCAAGCTGAATGACACGACGATAAACTATGGTTTCTCCTGAAGATAAAATACGTCATAAATCGGTGCAACACTTACCTCATTTTAAATATTACTGTCTCCTTTTATCAGGTAACACTATATGACCTCCTCTTACCTTCCCTCTTCCCATATTTTACATGGGATTTTAATTCTATACAATGATCACAACCAGAATTTTTTTTAATTAAAATAGGATATATGGCCTTAAAGGCTTAGGTTATCTGATAGACAGATTTAATTTAAAAAAAAATATAACAAGGACAGACTGACTTCTGATGGCCTGTAAAATATGGCAATGACGAAATTATACCAATTTTTAAATTGCAATAACTCTTTATACTTAGCTGCAATTTATCACATAATATAAAATGATAGGCAGCACAGTTTCATAAAATGGAAATGCATTCACAGTTAGATGGCAAAGAGATATTTTTGCAGGGAGTGTATGAAAACATAATATGTCTTCTTCCTCATTAAAATATCTATTCATGAATTACAGTGGCCCTATCAACACTGTATTTCCAGTGGACTGCTTGATTTATATTGTCCAGTCTCTAACCAGAAGTTAGCCATTTTCTGGATACTCAAATCTAGATGACCCTCCCAAAACTATTAAATGTGTTAAATGTATTAATGTAAATCTTGATTATCATCTGCACAGCTTTGGACTTGTAGAGTCCATTCTCCCAGGCCTGTTGAGAAGTGGGCCTTCTTTCTTGGCTAAAATAAAGGGGAGGAGGCTCTCCTGGTCAGGAGGAAGCAGCTGGGACAGATGTACCAGAGGGCAGCAGACAGCGGGGCAGCCTGGTCTCTCTCCCCTTTCCTTCCCCCGCTGCCCCAGCGCAGGCACTATGCGGCCCTTCTAGATATATCAGTCCTGTCTGACCCTGGGAACATCAGACACAAAGGCTTTTTCCTATTTTCTAGGTGCTCTTATCTGAAACTGAAATAAGAATAGAAACCTGTAGACTCAGTCCCCTGACTCATGCCTCCAACTGACTCCATCTTCTGAGTTGTTTTTCTTCCGAAATACCTCAGACAGAAGCCACTTAATGAACTTGGGACTATATCCTTTGTATCAGAAGGTCTATAGCCTCTGTAATCTCATGATTCTATCACCCCCTAAAATTTAGAGAGATTCCCAAAGCAGCTGAAAATTCTTTATTGACTCAATCAATCCTATTTAAATTATTGTGCTTTTTTTTAACCACACAAGGACTTTTTACTATTTGAGAGCTTTACATACATATAACTAAATGACACATCTTATAATATGAAAGAGAAGTGTCCAGTAAAATGCCTTTTATACAATCCTATTGATTTTTAAGGTTTCCATTCAGAGCATGCTTTGTGAGGGTTTTCAAATTAGGCTGATAGATTTGTGTATATCCGGCTGTTTCAACACCCCAGGCTCTGCGGAACCAGGCTATGCCTTTGCGACATGCCACCTTGAATTGACATGGGGTTAACAGCGCAATCTATAACCTTGAAACAGAATGCAGCCAATTAGTCTTGACACACTCTCCCAATGGTTTTCCAACCCCATAATCCTGAAACCTCAGCTTTACCCTAAGTCCTGAATACTGCCAGCTTCCCTTCTCCCAAACTCTGAAGAATATTCTTTCTACACTATAAGGTTCTCTTCTTTCTTATCGCCTCCCAACATTAATGTCCTTCCCTTCCACAGGTGGAACCTCTCTACCTGTGCTTAATCCCATCTCCTCTTGCCTCCTCAGGCACCTCACAGCATCTATTATCTGCTCTTGTCCTCACCACAGATTCCTTATAATGTCTTTAAAGACACATATCTAGTTGGGAAAAGAATTACTTCATGTGTCTCTACCACATTCCTCCAGCTATTTTTCCATTTCTGTCTTCTTTTCCTTGCTATAAACTTCCCAAGCACTCATTCTTCTAGCACACATAATTCACACATCATTAATTATTCATTTCATGTCTGTCTTCTCAAAAGAGCTATAACCTTCATGGAGGCAGAGATTAAATTGTCTTCCTCCAGGCTATAAGCTCAAGGCCTAACATAGTTTCTGGTACACAGTAAGCTTTCAACACATATTGATGATACTGGGTTATTTTCCTTTAATAGGTGACTTTTTCTTACCTCTTCCACCATAATACCTGAAAATTTGGTTTCCACCCTCCACTCTCATGAAAATATACACTTACCCAAAACTTTATGGTTTTTGAGGTGCCCAAAGCAAGGTAGAATAGGCAAAACCATTGGAAAGAGAAGATGAGTAAAGTGGCGGAGTTGGGGGTGGAGAGGAGAGGCAGAGAGAGAGAGAGAGAGATGAAACCACCAATATTTAGCAAGAAAACTAAAATTTCAAAACACATGAAGAAATCTAATAAAAATATATGGTTTATTATCTCAGCAATTACTATACTATCTCAACAACTACTTATATACAAATCAATACATAAAATAACATTTTTCTCAGCCTTCACTTTTTTTTGACCCTTAAAATCTGATGCTGATGAGGACACTTTCTTTGGGGACCCTCCAGCAAACTGGTTCCCCTCACAGCCCAGTTGCTGAGACTTTTTCTCAGTCCCATTCCTGCAACCTCTACAAATCAACCACACCACCTTCACCCCAACTTCCTTGCCTGGAATGTTGTATTAGACTTCAACGTCTACCACCTCAATTCACACTGAACATTATAAGGAGGCTAATTCCCCCTGTTCAAAAATTTCCAAAGCTTCTCACTGCTTGTATTATTAAATCTTAACTCCTTTTCCTGGCATTCAAGGACCTTTATAATCTGTACCTTAATCTCTACAACCACTCCTCTCAAATTATTTGTAGTCAAATTGATCTGCTTACTAAGACCATGAATGTCTTATATATTTTTTTCTAGGACTTTTGCTTAATGTCAGTTGCCCCCTCCTTTCAGTAAAACCAAATATTATTCATCCTTTTTTTCCTTTTTCCAAAAGTTGCACTGAGGTAAAGCACAGCTCTATCTAGTTGATGCCAGAGTGTTGTTTAACCATTAATGGTAGTGCCCTCACTACATGCTCTTTGGACAGTAGTGTAACCCAGAGAGAAGGAAGATTATTATTCATCTTTTAATATTCAGTCCAGATTACTGTTTCTTCAGTAAGGCCCAACAAAAAATCCCAAGTATAATGGTATCCATTTGAATCATTATTTTGGAAACTAATCATGTACTTATTCATTTCTTCTATTTTGTTAGGTTGGGAGTAGCTTTGTGATACATTCTCCATGTTCAAAATCTAAGGGGTACAAAAGGATATACAAATAATATCTTTCTCCTAACCTCTTCCCCCAACCAGCTAAGTTCCCACTTGTATGCCACCAATGTTATCAGGTTCTTGTGTGTCCTCCTAGAGATATTTTATGAGAAGCAAATAAAATTTATTGCTTTTTTAATATGTTTAGCATTTGGTACCAAACAAAAATGTAACTTTTTATCTCTTTCATATATACTTAACACTTTATGTGCTTACATATTATCTTCCTATTTATAGAGACCATGTGCCTTGGCTTCTTAATAGAAATGTCTGTCACAAATATTCCTCTATCGATTTTGCAATTTTTTCTTTCAGGTTTGGAACAAACTATACAATGGTAAGAATGAATCTCTACTACCTTCCTCCTCAACTAAGAAGGATTAAAAAGTGAGCAGTAGGTTTTTTTTAAACACTTCCTCCCCATACACAACCTTTAAAGGAAAATTAAAGCACGACTAATCACTTATGCAGATGTGCATTGTTTTACTGCCATAGTTTAATGTGTTCCAGATAAGGCACATATTACCCTATTTCCTTTGGTTCTGATACATATGTTGATATGAAGATTAACAGAATCACTGATTCGTAATGGATGATTCTGTTTCATTTTAGAAATCTCCCATTTCTGCAGCATTCCAAGTTTGCTGAACGTATGTTTGCACTGAAAGTTTGTTTCGTAATTACGTCCATCCCACTTCACCTTGCACATATTAGAAATGACGTGGGAGCCCACCCACCTTGTTACTGCTTCCTAAGTGCCCTATCGTTTCCTATACTTATTTTAAACATATATACCAAACTCTGAAAAGATAAAGCCACAAGATGTTTTTCTTATTTAAAGTTATAAAATAATACCTAAGAGCCAAGCATGGGAATAAATGTAAGTTTCATTCATAGTTAAACATTGGACCTGGAGGTACTAACCTTAAATATTACCCAGTTCATAGTGTACATGTTTGTAATCAAATCATTTATTTAGTCAATAGAGACCCAAAGCAGATAAGCTAGAATCCCTCAAAATTTATTAGTTAAGTCTTTAACTATCAGATTGTCTATTTCTAATGCATTAAATTTATTGGAAAGATGCCAGATATTTCCTTAACATTGCACAATACAAAACAGAATCTTAATATATACTCCGTGCATGACCCTTGAATTAGGATAGTCTTTCTGATTAATCTTGTATTTAAATCAATACTCAGGGTTTAATTATTAATTATAAAGGCACAGATTTTGTTAGTAAAAATTAGCTCAAATGAATAAATAAAATTTAATTTTGAAAAAGTTAGTCTAGATTATTTTTACCCATACTAGTAGTGATGCTTTTAAAAATTAGAATTTTTTTTTCTTGGAACTTAATGAAAACTGCTACTATTTAGGTATAAGAATTTTAGTAACTCATTAAATCAACAGAATTGTAACATAGTTCTGGTTTATGCTATTTTTCTTAAGGGCATACTTCTTTCCAACGAAACACACAAACAAATAATATTTCCATGAGTTTACTTTTATTCCTAAGGGCATTTCACCTAGAACAGTCTCGTAAACATAAAATTCATAGTAAATTACAAAATATTTAGGTGTTAGTGAGATTAAGTAGGCTTTATTAATTCAGATCCATCACCAAGATTGGGGTTTTTTTAATCCTCAATTTTGATATATTTTGTTTGGGGTTATATTTCAAAGTTGGGGTATACATTATCATCAGTGGTTTGAATATACCAGCTAAGAAATTAAGTCACATTTAATAGTTAAATATATTGTTCAACTGAGATGTTAAGACACTGTAAAGGTAGGTTGGAAGCACTTAGTTTTGAAAGGCATGATATATAGCTAGGGAAGTAAGTGTACCCAAATAATTATGTTGTCTTTGAAAGAGTGGCCTATTTATAAGTAGAATAGCCAATGAGACTGAGGTAGTAGTTGTCAAATTCACAGGAAGTAATTAAAGAAGCAGAGTCTCTTCTTTTACTGGCTGTTTCTGGATTACATAGAGATCATGAAGAGAGACAAGAAAAATGACAGACCAGCCCCACAGCCCATCAAACTTTCTACTAAGAAAATTGTTTTCCTCCGCAGATAAACTTTGCAGTTAACAAACACTTATTGCTTTTATTTTACATCGATTGCGATTTTGCGCACAAAAATATTTGATTTCTACATTTTAACAAAAAACACGGGGATGTTTATTCCCCAGGAGACTTGTTCCTTATTTCACCAGCATTTTGTAATCTTCTCCATCTTCAGTTCCTTTGGTTTGCTGCCATCTGGCATTCTGCCTTTGATTTTATGAATAAGGTCCCCAATTGTTTCTGCAGCTGTTATCAGTGCAGTCTGACCTGTTGCAAATGAGGAAAACAGAAAACAATATCTCCATGACTTACACAACATTTCATTCCTGTGGCCCTCTTCCCAGGCCTCGCATTGCGGTTATCTAGTGTACATTCCTCAACACAGATGCTGACATTACTAGACCCTTGGTTCAGGAAGATATAAAAGTGAACCCCTTCCAGTAATCATTTATAAATATATCTGTGAATCTATGAATACGGCATCTATTAATCCTATCCACATAACATATGATTGTTCTCACTTGGGATCACCATAATGCTTCTAATTATATAATTTCTCTCTCCTACCAGTGGTTTCCTATGTCTGCAATGATGTCTGTATCTTCCATGTTGACTTTATGCAATATCACAATTTTCAAATTGTCCTCCCAAGAGCCCAGGGGGAAGACATAAACATGTTGAGGGCAGTGAGCTGCTACTAGCCTAGTTCTCCATTACAGATCCATCATCCTTCTTTCAACCAGGGCAGGTTTGTTGTTTTTTGTTTTTTTAAAAAATTCATTTCATGTATTGGGCTTCTCAGTAAAATTCCATTTGAAATACAGGTTTCACTACAAATTGCGAGGTTAACTGAGTTCACTCACTACTAGGGAGGGTCCAGGTTACTTCAGGCTATAGTTAGATGAGATATTAATGTAGCTGAAAGGTCCTTATTAGCAAACTCCCCTAAAACATCTGCCCCTGTGGCAAAGCCGCCTAGAATTTCCACTTTCAGCCTTCCCTCTTTTTAAGGCATTGAAAATGTCAATTTCAGAGGAACTGTAATAGATTGGACAGGAGAACACATTAAGTCATCCATTAGCACTTCCACGTGAGTAAGTTTATCTATTAACTCTTGGGCCTGGAAGAAAATAGCCTAGTATGTTTTATTGGGGGTGGGAGGTGGGGACAGAGAAATGTTTTCCAGGTCACCACTTCAGGGAACTCTAAGCTACCCTGTCAGTGGGGAGTGAAGGAGACAAAAGGAAAAGCTATGGAACCCTGCGCAGCAGAGGGCAGTGATAAGAAATCTAGGCTCTGAAAGTTGCGCCATGAGAGTGAAAGGTTGATGCCAAGTAAAGGGTGCGGGGCTGGCCCCGTCTGATCCTCTCCTTGAGCAGTGGGGCTCTTGCCTCCCAAGTGAAAGAGATCTTCTTTTTCTGAGATGACTGCTTTATTCTTCTGATCATGTCAACTATAAATATTTTTGTTTTTATTGAATTTTACTCTAAAGGGATTCTGTTGCCACCAACACCAAAAATAATGCCTAACATATATTCATCCTGAGTTCTGTCTCTTTCCTAAAACATGTCATCCATTCTTCCTCAAATTCAGGCAAGGATGTTCTCAAATCTATGCATAAAATTTGTTATACATATTGATGTCTAGTGCCCCAATTTTTTACATAGGAAGTTATTCATCTAGGGTACAAAGGTAAAATGTAATACCATAAATTTCCTAATTATACTTCCCTGCAGCAAGGTATAGACAGAGTACTTAACTCCCACAATTTGTAAAATAAATGAGGAAAAGGCCTACTGGGTCTAGTTTTTACATTACATTAAAGTGATAAGTAAAATTGAGTTATAGCTATGACTCACTATGTGTAAATTATTATTCCACATCTCCAGGCCTGCACTGGAGGAATTTTCCTTTAAGCATACCTCTGAACACACAGTGATTTTGTGCTTCTGAACTGAGAGTGATCCCTGGTTAATTCTAAAGCCAAGTTTGCAGGCAGCTTAACTTTACAAAGGAAGAAGGCAACAAGACTGGATTTTAGAAATACTGTGTAAAGTTCCAGTAAATGTTAACTTCAAATAAAAGTGGGAGGAAACGAAGAGGTGGCAGAGAAGTTTAGTGAAATGAAACCAGAACTTTTCCAAGAATATTCTAACCAGTTGTCCCCACATTTGCCTATGAAATTTTCAGATACACACAGTAGTATTGCCACCTAATCCTTTATCATTGAAAAAGTGCTTTCACATGCATTTTCTCTTTTCTGTAGGATGTGATTCCTGAACACTGTTGGACTTAACAGAAAGGTACCCAGGATGCTACTTAAGGCTGAAGAACAGCCCTCTGGACGCCAGTACTCTTCAGGCACCACCTCCCTGGGAAAGGACCCCCCGGCGCCTTCAGGTGCGCAGGTCCCACAACTATGCCTGCGTTTGCGCGCACACTACATCTAGTGCATGTAGCATAATCAAGACACAAGGAAGAGCTGTACCTTCCTGCAGGTAAGAGCTTTCTCCTCTCCATAGTCTACTGTCCGCCTCACTCCTGGTCCCGTAAAAGCCAGCCAGAAGTGCACCTTTCTCAAGTTCTCAGCGCTACCCAGGATGCAGACATGGATGCCTTGCTGATTTAGCCATTCCTTTGATGATGAAATAAAATCAAGCCGGCTCCTCGCTCTTTGATGTGCGGCTACGTCCAGGATTTTAGAGCTGCTCTGAGCTCGTGGCGTCCCCGACGACTCACTGCCAGCGTCCCGGTCCCCCCGCGGTCTCCCAAAGTACCAGTGGTCGCCGCAACCTTTTTCAGTACGTTCTGCCTTTTTTTTTTCCCTCCCCAAAGCTCTATTTACTCAAATTACTTCTTCCTTTCATTAAGTAACCAAGATTTATTTTCTTTTCTCTGTGTATCAACCATGCACACATTCAGTGCTGTAGAACCAGTCAACGTTTTGTGTTCTTATTTATTTTTATTTCTGACGAGGCAGGTTCCAATCAAATAGCAAAGTCAGAGAAAATAATCAAACAGCTCGCGGTGGGCTCTTTCCCTTTGTTTTAATTCCAGTTTTCCTTTGCGGATCTTCTTAATTCTCTTCTTTATCAGGAGCCAATTAAATCAGTACCTTTGTGAACGCCGCAAGTGCAGGAGGTAGGTAGCAGGGATGCCTGGGAGAAACCTCGGAGGCCCTGAAGTCGTCCTTGCCTGGCTGTGAAATGGGTAACTTCCCTTCCTCCGGGGGGTGGGGGGAGGGTGCTTTCTGTTGAGAAATAGAAAAGGCTATTGAGAAACCTTCCAGCAAAATTGCTCAATGCCTGGAGAAGCCTGGCCAGTCCTGGGGGCCTTTGAGGAGCTGCTAATTCTTCCCCTGGCAACACCTACATCCCCTGAGAACAGGAGCAGAGATCCCAGGTAGGTAGAAAATCCAAGCACAGTCCTGGTGGAGAAAGAAAAAACCCTTTCTCACTGAGGAACATGACCTGCTTTTTGTTTTGAAGTTGGCCTGGTGTCACTGAAGATCTATGGGGCCTGGATTCCTTAGAGGACATAAAAGTATTGAATTGTTAACTCCAGGAGTTGAATAATGATCAAGACTAGTTAGAGTGGCATGAAGGACCCTTCTCCCCAGGGCCACCCAGATGAAAATGGACTTGTAAAGGAATGGAAGAGGAGGGTGTTTTTACCTGTTATTTAGTGCATCAGGTACACTGTGGAAAGCCTCGGGAAAGGAAGGCAGTGTGATTTAAGCTACATAAGGTACAGAAACTCTTAGGTGACAGAGAGAGATTTCAACCAAGTGGCTGGGACTGTGACTTATGCCTCTGTTAAAACCACATCCTCAACCTGGCCAGGTAACTCAGTTGGATGGAATATTTGCAGCTTCAATCCCTAGTCAAGGCACATACAAAAATCAACCAATGAATGCGTAAATAAGTGGGACAACAAATCAATGTCTCTCTCTCTCAAATCAACAAATTAAAAAAAAAAAAAAAGCCCACATCCTCTCCCTGCCCAGCCCAAGGTGAGTCTGAATATCACCCTGATCCTCCCCTCTTGGGGTGAAAGCTCTAGGAAAGGTTGTTTGTTTGTTTAATTGCTGTGTCCCCAACCCGTAGACCAGTGGGTATTAAATAAATAGTTATTAATTGAATGGTGGAGTATAAAGCGCCCCCCACACACCATGAAACAATGGGATTCACAAACCAAGACCAGTGAAAGAACACAGACTTGGGGACTGGGGTGCTCTCCACCCACAGTTTTGGAAAGATCTGGCCACCCAGGAAAATTCATTCTGACTTCACACCTTTACCAACTCTTTATAATAAAGGAAAGCAAAATCACACATGGACTGGGGACCCTGGGTGAGGCAAGGGACTGAGTGCTCCTAAGGACCCGTCCTTAGCTCCTTAGACAGAAGAGATCCTGGAGACTGGACTCAGATGGAGGGCATCATAAACATTAGCTTTGTAAAATTTATATGCACAAAACTGAAGAACATTCAAACTATTGTTTAACTAAGGGAAGTGTATTCATCATGCAAAATAAAACCGTTAAATTGATTTTTTGAGAAAAGGCTGTATCTGGTAAGAGAATTGTTGATCTGGGTCCTTAGGGCTGAGACTCTTACTAGGCCTCCCTGCTCTGGGTCCTTATGGAAGGAGACTGCCCCATGGAGAACACTAGCCTAGACCGTGGACTCCCTCACTGCCACACCTAGTGTTCAGTTCCGGAGGTCCCTGCTCCCCAGTCACGTTCGTCACACCTCCAGCAACTGCTGGAGGCCATGTGCCGCTGCTGCCATCAGGTGTATAAAAGAACCTCTTCCAGGCGTTGGTTTTCCAGCATGCGTCCTTGAAAAAGTCAGCCTTTTGGATCTTCCGCAGGCAGGACTTCTTTCAGAACCAAGACGATTCCAATTCCCCCTAGGTTCTGTGATGTCGAGGGTTGAAGAGGCTGGTCGGGCCAAATTAGTAGTTGCTGCAGGCACAAGCTTTGGAATGCCGGTTCCGTGTGGGTGTGCCAAATTCGAAGTGCAGCGCAGCGCACCCAGGCTCGGGGAGCGCCCTTTCGCTTTATTAGACGCCAAGAAAAGCACCTTTGGAATTCATCCTTCCGCCGGTGGGGAGAGGAGCGTGTGGAGAGAGTCTGAGTTCAGGGTGAATGGGGAGGAGGCTGCGGGCGAGTGCACTTTGAAAATGGGAATGCGCGAAGGCAGAACTTGGGTGATTCGGCTTTGGTATTAAAAGGCAGCGAAGTTGGGTGGCTTCGGTCCTCTCTACTCACTGGCTCAGATTGATCCTGGAGCTAGTTATTGGTGTTAAACTAGTACGCGGGTGGGGCAATTCATTAGGCAAGAAATGGATTAGTTGTTTATTATCTATAAACATTCCAACCACAGCAACCAATCATAAAAACGCGGAAGGGCCTATAAAATAAAGCAGCAGTGAAGCCTCCATGTGGGCAGTGCGGGTTTAGCAATTGTTCTCGGTGATAAAGGGTCCATTAGCGAGAGAAAGCGAAAGGGGTGGGAGTCAACAATAAAGCGATTTGTCGGAAAATAACTTCCTAGATTGGGAATCACGATTTCTCTCAATTGAACGGGGTAGGAGAAAAATTGAGGTGAGTTAGAAAGGAATGATGAGAGAAAGGACGAAATAAGAAGGGAGTCATTAGTGAGGTTGGTACCAGCAATAAAAGCTACAGATTAGACGGGAAGAGCAATTTAGTCTTTGCTTCTTGGTGAAATACTTAGTCACTAACCGGGAAAGCAGCCTAATAATGTTTTATGGAGGGAAAAACAAGCTTAAAATTGGCATCTTTTTAGTAGAAGAAATTCACTTTTGAGTATGGCCGAGATTCTCTTTAAACTTCTTATTTTCTAACAGGAACTAGTATCAAACAATTAAATACTGTTTTAAAGTATGAAGTTTGCTTTTTTCTCTTTTTTTAAAGCCAAATACGTATTTTGCTTCTTTAGGTATTTCTTAAGACAAATTTTAAATTTTCATTGCTTACTGGATATTTCAATGTACTAGAAACAGTGATCTAATATTTATGTTGGTTTCATAATAACGAATTCAAGAATATTGTCAATTTGACTCAGAACCTATTATTTAGAAATCAGGTTATTGGTAAACTTCTTAAAATAGTTTAACAAACATATTGGTTTGGAAATTTATTATAAATAAGTTTTAGAATCTCTAGTTGCATACATACATGAGAGATTTTCTGTTTCTTAGATTTTAAAAACTTTTAATCAAAGTATAACAATCCGAAAAGGGACACAAATCATAAGTGAAAGCTTGATAAATAATTAAAAGTAATACTTTTCATGTAACTACCTAGATCAAGAAAAGAGCATTACCAGTGCCCCAGAATGTCCTCCCATTAAAAAAAAAGAAAAAAAGAAGAGAAAGAAAAAGAAAGAGAGAAAGAGGTAAAGAGAGAAAGAAGAAAGAAAGAAAAGAAAGAAAAGAAAGAGAAAGAAAGGAAGAAAGGAAGAAAGGAAGAAAGGAAGAAAGGAAGAAAGGAAGAAAGAAAGAAAGAAAGAAAGAAAGAAAGAAAGAAAGAAAGAAAGAAAGAAAGAAAGACGTTTATTAGATTTTTGTTTGGGAGTATTTTTTTAGTAGTTGCTCATCAATTGCTCAGATATTCTTTCAATAACAGTATCATGGATTCCCCCTCCCCTCCCCCCAATTGTCTTCAAGAAAATAAAAATAAAATGCTTTGAGCTTTCCTGTGTTGAGGAGGGAACAAAAACAGGCTTCCAGGCTTTTTTTTTTTTCTTCCCTCTGGCAACATGCACCCCTTCCCCCAGCTTTCCTTATTCTGTATGGAGAGAGAGAGACATAACAAACAAACGATTACATGTTGAAAAACACATCTGAAAACAGAAAGGTCACGTTACTACTGAGTCCTGGGAAACATTAATCTGGTGTTTGGAAAACAGTTGACAGTTGAAGGTTGGGGTTTCTTTCTTTTCTATTCTGGAATGGAGGGGAGAGAATCTGAATGAGAATAAAAAAGTAAAGATCAATACTTTGTGGCCTCTTCGGAAATAAATGCTTGGGGAGGAGGGTGGGGCTGGGGGGACACTGCTAACTTTCTAACACAGCTTTCAGAAAGTAATCAAATAAAGGAAACTACAGGGACAAAGAGAACCTGAGATGGCTCTAGTCCGCCAAAGTGTGGAGGTGTGTGAGTGTGTCTTTTCCTAAAGTAATGAATGTGAATAGTGAGAAATAATCACGATAACATCAAGACCTGAACGCCTGAGGGGAGAGTTTGCTGGACGAAAACCAGTCCCTTTTCTAATAGCAGCGTATGAGAAGGTGAAAGTTGATTGCCTGACCACTTGCCTCACTGTGGCATTTCTCTAAGCCCGCGCCCACCCCCCCTCCTCCCCGGTGTCCCCCAGTCTCTGGCTCTACGCGGAATTCCTTTCCCTGACTTGGAAGGGCGCCGGGAACCCGTCGCCCAGCGACCCAAGCGGCTGAGAGGTGAGCTGGGTGTCTAGCACCCTGACATCTGAGAGTGCCTGAGATTCCTCTTATCTGAATGTGTGATGTAGGATGAGAAAGAAGATCTAAAGTACATTCCTGGGCCAATAACTGGAAACATTACCTTGAAAATTATACCGATTAATTGTTACGAGAGCAAAGAGTGAATCCTTTACAGACATCCTTAGATCCTCTCTCTCACACAGAATGAATCTGCAAGGCAGGACGGTGGAGGGGGCAGGCAGTGAGAGCAGGAATCAAGAGACTAAGACCTAGCAGCAGTTTTCCTTGAGCTTGCAGTGACCTTGAGAATGCCACTTTAATTTTGATAGGAACAGGGTTCCCCACGCACAAAATGAGATCTGATGATGCACTCTTGCTTTCTTTGACTCTTGGACAATAATCAGGCCATCGAGAGCAGACGTGGTCGGTTGCTAGAACCTTCTCCCCCAGAACCCTTTGAGTCTCTGTTAAAGTACAAGCGCGAGTTTTTGGAGCCAAGGAGACTCATGCAACGACTCGGGGCAAATACTCTGTCTGGGTCGGGAACTTTCGCGCACAGCCGGGGCAGTTATCCTGCCTAGGGCCAATGCGGCCAGGGCGCGCGGGATCTCTCTGCCTCTGCTGTCCAGGCTGACAGTGATTTATGCTCTGGTGACACAAGTCGGCCATAAACCTGGATTGTTAGACTGGATTTGGGAGCTGCGGCGGAGCTAACACAGGACTGCTCAGCCCAGACGACCAGTGCTCCATCCTGCACGCCTTTCCCCAGCCTCCCAACTCGGTGCTCCAGGGCGCGGAGTTTTCAGCTTTTCCTGCTTTGTTGGATTCGATCTCAAGCCCCTTGATTAACTGAAAGCATGTTCACTCTTGGACCCGTCTGCCCGAGTCTGGTGCAGGTCCTGCGCAAGCTCGGGGCGCAAGCTGCTGCCAGGCCACCGCGAGCCAAGGCCCCGCGAGCGGACGGTGGGAACGATCCGCCCTCGAGTTCAACGTGAATCGTCCGGGTGGTGGAGGGAGGGGGGGCGGGCTCTTTGCCTCGGGAATGAATTATCCTTGATCATTTATTTTAAGACGTGAACTCCTCCAGAACCCAGCAGCTGCTGTGGCCATAGACCCAGCTCCAGGCAAGCGGCCAAACTGTGCTCTCTATGAAGGAGCGAGACTGGTTCCATCCGGTTACGAATACACTTTCCACCCCCCCAAGCTAGCAGATCCTGAAGCGCTTCTCTCGCCATTCACAATTCACAATTCTCAGCAGGCTGCCCCACCGACGTTTGCTGCTGCCTCTCCGGACGTCGCGAAGCACAAGCCACCTCCCGGCAGGCCTCGGGTGGGGACCGCGGGACCAGCGCGGTTGGTGCGTGCGGACTCGACCCTTCCAGTTCCTCCCGGCTCCTTTCTCAACGCAGCAGTTCGAAAATTCATTTTAAAAAACATTTCCAAACAAAATCAGACGACTAAGAGGGATGGCAAAGAATTTAACTGAAGTCAGGCACCAGTGTTTTGGAAAGATTGTCCCTTGAGACTGAGGGAGGGAGGGGACTCTGCCCCCTTCACAATTCACGCTATTTCTTTCAACTTTGTGGTCGACTTGATTCCAGAGAGCGACGCGGACACGGTCTTGAAACCGAATGGGGCGTAACGCGCTGCTCCTCTCCCGCTCTCCATCGTGAAGTCCCGGAGCCCCCTCTGCACCGCCAGCCGCGCCGCTGAAGCCCAGCCGCCAGTCTGTGGGCACCAGGCCCTGCAGTAGAGGGACGGTGAGATAAAGGATGCGATAGCAGGGCCTTAAGAACTCCGCGGAGATAAGGTCTTGCAATCTAGGAGGAAGTCAGCCGGCTTCCCTACTTTGCCTCTGTTTCTGTCACACCGTCCCGCCCCCACGCCCCCCCGCCCAACACACACCTGGAGGGAGAGGAAGTGCACGCGGGAGAGCGTTGGAGAAGATAACTCCTTCCCCTCCAACCCCCAGGCGATCAGAATCTCTTAAAGGCACGGGATTTGCTTAGTTCTGGTGGAAGTCACAGAAGATGCTAATGAGACAGAGCAACGTCTGGCTCAACAAAGCTCAGAAGAACACACTACTCATTCATAAATATTACTCCAAATATGTTAAAAACTTTAAGTGACTTTATTCTCTTTGGAATCTCCAGTGGTGGTTCACCTAAGATGCTGAAGGAGATCGGTATGGTTTGTGCTAGTCACGTGCCAGAACACTGTTAAAGTGAAAGGAAAAAAGGAACTAAGAGTTTTTAAAAGAACACAACAAAACGCTCACATAATTTTATGAGAACAGTTACAATGAAGAAATTACATTTCCAATTTATAAAATTTAGTCCTTTTAGTGGTTTGCACAGCTTTTCTAAATTGACATTTGATTGTAAAACTTAACTTTTCAGAAAAAAAATATTGCTCCCCTATCAAATTATAACACCAGGGCAGCAAATAGGGTATTTGGCTTTTAAACACACGCAGTTATTTTGAAACTAAACGTTTTTAACTACCTGGAACTTACACAAAACACGAAACATACGGTTGTATTTTAGAAATTACTATAATGCATTCCCCTCTATGAAATCGGAATTTACCCCCATTGAAACCAAGAAAGAACAACTAACTTTTTGGGTTAAATAATTTGTCCTCAATTCCTATTGTAGATTGGAAAGTAATAAATGAATATTTGTAACAAATCATTAAACATCAAGATTAAAATGCTATATAATTTTCCTAGTAAAACATAACTTGCAATTCATAACTGATCATATGAAACTCACTTATAAATTTTGTACTTTTATGAAATGTGATTCACTTATGTCATATATATTTTGTAGCAAAATGGAAGTCAGTGTGTTTAGTTTAAGCACATATTGTAATATCTATTACTTTGATTTATTTTGTATCTTTTAAAAGCTCCTCTCCCAAATGAGAGATTTTTTTGTTTAAACAGCAGAGTACATCAAAGTATAAAGCCTGAAGGAATTAGCTCTTCAAAAGTCTTTTGACAAATTAAGAGATTAGATTGGTTGTTTTTTTCTCTTTCTAATGTCCATAATTTACATATCTAAATATATATTTGTGTGACCTTCACTATCATTTTCCACATAAGTCACGCATATTAGGCAGGCAGGAAAAACTTAATCTTGAAACTTTTATTTATTTTTAAAATATTTCACATAGTTTGAGGTGAGTAAACTAAATTTAGAATTTTTGTCACAATGATAGAGTAAATATAAATAGTACTATATTGTTGATTTTATAAGGCAAAATCTTTTAGTCTATGAAAATCACCTACCTACTTTCTCTTGATTAAAAGAAAGTACATAGAATAGTTTGCTCAGACTATATAATCTGTGGCCTCAGTAGTTTTTATAAAAATTATTAATATTCAGGTTATAGGACTAGCTTTATTCCATTTAGGGAGAACTTTTGAAAAACATAAGCATAAAAGTGAAAAGACAGTTTCCCCACATTTTTGCCCTCCAAACTTCCGATCCCAATGCAGCAGAAATAATCCTTTTATTCCATCAAAATGGTCACTAACCTTATAATGATAAAAGAATGTTTTAATCTCTTACCTGAAGGAGTCTTGTCAATGTAGCAGGAACAAAACTGGGGCTGTTCTGTGTTGTCCATTATAGTACAGGGCTCTGTACTGTTTTGTCTTTGTGAAAGCTGAAGTAACAATGTATGACTATTGCCTCCTGGGACCCTTATAAAATGAGATAGATAGCCGGCTCGAATAAATGCTATACACCCTGACCCAGGGATACAGTGGAGGAAAATAAATGATTTCACATACACTAAAAAAATAATTAAAATGCTATTCTAAATTTATTTTTCTTGTGTATGTTATTTTGTATGTACATATGAATGTTATATCCACTCAATAGATATGTAAGAAGTAATTATAAAAACATTATTTAAACCTTTTTTTATTACCCAGAGCAGCAAAAATCACCTTAGAAGCAACTTCCATTTTTGAAGTCTTTGAAATGTGAATATTTCTCATCCTAAAATAATTTTAGGCTTCTTAAAAGCTGCTATTTAAATTTTTTTTGTTGTTTGATAAGTTATGTCTGTAAGGTTACATTTCCTGTAGGTTCTGTCAAAATAAAGTCATTGTTTGTTTGGGATTTAATATTTATTTAGATATGTGTATCTATTTGTTTAAAACTGAGAACTTTGAAGAGAGATTTAATTCTATGCAACATAAATGAGTTTTATCTAACCATAGTATGTATAGTTTCAGATTAAAAGAACCAAGATTGTATCTCAACAATGTATTATCCAAACATATTAGGATATTGCCAATCTAATATCAGCTTGATTTAAAAACAAAATGATTAAGTTCTTTCAATTAACTGCTGTATGTTTTATGTACACAAATTTTGCTGATTTTATAAAGGAAAATAATCCTCCTGAGAAAGAAATTTGAAGTGAATTACCTAAATATTTTTCCAGCCCAAATTTTAAGGTGCTAAAACCTAAGCATATGTTTTGTTTTTTAAATATTCCCAAAAGAAATTCTCAGAAATCAGAAAGACATCAGAGGAATACTCTATCTAAAAATTACAGTCATTATTCTGCTTTATGAAATCACCAATCTTTATTCCAGGAGAAATATGTTTAGAAGTCACTAACACTTTCGGTTCACTGAGTAGAAGCATGGAATGTTATTTTGAAAAGGAATAATATATATTCATACATATGCATACACACTCATTTTAAAAAGAGGGCTAACGGGGCTTCATAATTTTTGGCAGCAGAAAAAGGGAATAGCGAGCATCAAAGCCCAAAACAAGAAGAAAGCTGGTCATGGTTTTCAGGCACAGGAGAAAGGATATTTTCCAGGGTATAGTTAATTTTATTCGGAGCAGTTGGGGTGAAGGACCACTGGGCGCTCACTAAGCTATATCTGCACTACCCCTCTACACAGAGCAATGACAACATCTCCTGTGTTAATAAGCTCTGTAGATATATTTCTAACCCGATAATAAAAACCCCACCACTAACTTTTGAAAGAATTTGTAACTTTCATTTCAGCTGGGAAACACATCTCCCCGACACCATATCGTGATTATATTTTCAATTACATTGTCCATAACAACAGTCTTCACATGCAGTATACCTCCAGGGACAACTCACCATTCATTTAACAATTATTTTTAATCTACTAAGTGCCAGGTACTATTCTAGGGGCAGCAATAAAGAAAACAAACACAATCCTTGCCCTAGGTAGAATTAGGGTAATTCTTTCTGAGAGTATGGAAATACAAAATTAAATCCTGTAGTTTTCAGGTTATCCACCAGGTGGCAAAGTGTGCAAAAACTGACAGCTCATTATGGACCAAAATGTCCCTTTTTGAGCACTGCAGTTAATAGCTAATGGTCATAAGGTATCTTGTATTCAGTTTCATACATCACTCCTTGTGAGGGGTTCATCCCTTCAAGGAAAACAGAGAGTCAGCTGCATTTCCCAGGTGCCTGTCTACAAGATCCCACGTGTATCTTAAGAAATTTTGCTTTCTTCCTTCCATATTTCTCTATGCCCCAAGGTATATGGGTTATAGAAATTTGCCTACAGGTCTGAATATCTGGCTTTGCATGGGGCTCCCCATGCAAATATCTGGCTTTGTATGGGGCTCCCCAAAGCCTTGAGTTGACTGTACTCAAATTTACATAGATAAACTTAGGGATCACACTGTAATTTGCTCATATTGTTCCAAATGCTAACAACTTCAAATAATATCCATGCTGAGAACTAGTCAAACACTTCTGCCAATGGACACAACATGCAACTATTTTGCATATGTTTTGTTTCCAGATACCCTTGAAGTGCGACCTCACATTTACATTGAAGAAATAAAATTAGTTCATTTATTCAGGTTTCTTCTTTGGAATAGAAGATATTCACAAATATAATTGGACCTTTATTCATCTTTAGATCACCCAAAGATATTAAAAAATATTCCCTTCTTAGAAAATGGTTTATACAGGATGTAGACATACTTTCTGGGTGGTTTAAATGTAGAGTTTGAGATTTTTCCTAATGTCTTACCACCACCACCAGGCCCTACAAGATTTGACCTCTGCCTACTTCTCTAAACCCACCTCCCTCTGGGTTTCCTCATTCATTCATTTATGCATTCCTCAAATATTTACTGACTTTTTCTTGTTTCACTGGCTCTTTTAAGGTATTTGGAATAGATAGGCAAATATAACAGTGTATTCCTTCATGAAGCCCATATTCTGTCATAGATGGACCTACTTTGTTTTTGCCTTATGGTCTTTGCATTTGCTGCTTCCCTTGCTTTGAAACCCTCTTATCCAGATCCTCTCAGCGATGGATATATTTAGATACACATTTACATATACATATATACATACATGTGTACATATACATATGCATATACATATACATCACTATGACCAGTATATCCAGGACTCACTAGCCTGGGACCTCTAAATAAAGTCAAATTTATCTCTTGAGTATACTTGTGAAGATTAAATGAGTTAAGGAATACAAAGCCCTTAACAGAATAAGCTTAATAGCAGAGTAGGATAAATGTTACCTATTATTTTGATTCGATTAACATTATTGTCAGTTAAATATCTCCACAATCTTTCCAGAGATTTCTGAGAATCAGGTCCTTATGGTGTTGACCAAACTACAAAATGAACTCCTCTACAAGAATCCAAACCTACAAAATCTATTTCCAAGACGCTGAAAGATTATTTCCTGTTCTGCTGTGCAGCATGATACAAATATCCCTGGTTTAACAGTATGGTTTTTATCATGGATGTCAATTGGAAAATAATTTAGAGACGCTTTTGATTGGAAACAAATTTTGACCCTTTGGTGCATTTACGTTCAAAATGTTTCCACTGCAAAGTGTTTAAACTTTTATTATTGCATTTATCACATTGTATTATAGTCATGGGTAGGGTGACCATGCTTCCTAGTTTATGCATGTTGTCTTGAAGTACCATCTGGTTTAGCATTTTAGAACTCTCAAAGGTGTCCTGGTGTAGACAATAAACTCTATAGTCCCCCAAGTTATGGGGCAGGTGCCTGGCTGGAGAGGCTGAAGAGCACTGGGTGGTCTAAAAGTCGAGTGTGGGCCTTTGTGAGGGATTGTTGAGTCTGGCGACCCCAAGCTATCTGGCTGATTTGCACGCAGAGAAGGGCTTTGAGGGGAAACTTAGGCACTGCAGGCTAAAGGCGGGATCAGTGGAGGAAAGTCAGGATAGCTGGGCCCCCGAAGAGAGGGTTCCTCCTGCCCTTTCTGCTAACACTATATTCTTGGACAGTGAGGACTGCAGAGAATAGCACCACTTTGGCTCTTGTACAGCTTGTGATTGTAGTAAATCTATTAGGGGGCAGCGTCCTGGCCAAGGAACTGAGGGCAGTGGGATATAACCCAGAAGACGCTTTGCAGCCCTAAACCTCAGCGACGTGCGAAAACAACTAAGGACTCTGAAAAATTCAGGTGGGAGTTGGGAGCTGATTTGCATATGTCTTTATCAGTGCAAGATTTAATTGCATTTGGCATAGCTTTAAAATTGGGCACTCCAATTATAGAGTCAATTATAGTTTATTCATTGAAAAAAGAATATTTGGAAAGTAGGATGCTTCATGTCTTGGCAAGGACATGGGACTGGTAAAAAGATACTTTTCTAAACAGAGAGTACCTTGGTTATTTAGTTTTAAAACTGTAGCCCTGGCTGGGTAGCTCAGTTGGTTGGAGTATTGTCCTAATATGCCAAGTTTGCAGGTTCCCTGGTCAGGGCACATACAAGAATCAACCAATGAATGCGTGAATTAGTAGAACAACAAATTGATGTCTCTCTCTCTCCTAAAATCAGTAAACAAAAAATTTTTTAAATTGTATTGTGAAAGATTCTTTAAGTTGAAACATGCTATATTTTTATATCCAAGGCATGTTATTTGAGTACTTTGAGATTTTTGAATATTTGGTTTGAGAACCCTTGCCAATTAATCTGTTCATTCAACAAATACTTACTTAGACTTCACTATTTGACATGCACAGTGTTAAGTGATCATGACATTGTCAATATACATATCTATTCCTGTGGTTTATTCTACCATTTTTATACTGAGGACTCTCCCAAAATGTTATCTTAGCATTTATCTCCAATCCCGCTCTATATTACATTTCCAAATCTAATGGAACAAAGAGGAGTTCATTCTCCCATTCATATCCTCTCTCTCTCATCACTTTACTTCCAAACCAAGCAAACTTGTCCTTCACTTAGGTTCCTCCTCTTTACAATAGCAACACCTTCTTCAGACAATTTGGGAGTAATTTTTAACTCTTTTATCTTTACATCCAACTGCCAGTAATTTGCCTAGATGGTTTACCCCCAAAATGTTTCTCAAATCTTCCCTCGATCATCTCCACTCCTAATAATAGTACTGAAGTTCGTACTTCCCTTGCATAATTACGGTAGCCTCTTCATCGAATTCCTCATGCTACATCCTGTTGCATGCGTACTTCATATTTTAGATTGGCTTTAGGAAGATCTTCCTAAATCACAGATCAGAAATGAACACCTCTCTTCATGAAAGCCTCCAACGGCCTACAAAGTGCCAGATCTGTATTTTAGCGTAGTCTTTCTCCAACCTCTATTTTCCAGTCCTTTCCTCCACGAAATGATTGCTCAGACCTTACCCTTGCATTCCAGCAGATTATTCACTATCTCATGACCCTCACACACTTTTGTTTCCACGCCCCGATCAGGCTGTGCTCCCACCAAGTAATATACCAATTGAAACAACATCCATTCTTTCACGCTCAGCCAGTCACTATTAATCGCTCACTCTTCTCTTTCTAAAACACTTCTTAAAAAAATCTTTAACACATTTTCTTCTGCTGTTCATTAAGGTTAGTAACATACAAAATGTACTTGGGAGTCTGTCCCTCAATCCCTTACGTGGTCATGTGAGCCTCCCAAGGCCACATAATTTCTCCAGACCTTCGCTAAGCTGCAGTGATATATAGAAAGTATTATAGAACTGTATGTGATTACGGCTGCCTTCCTCCTCCTGAAGGCCTTGACGACAGGGAGCAGTTTGCTTTATTTTTGTCTCTTTCACAGCACCTAGTTAATTTCTTCCTTGCACAAAATGCACCATCTTTAAGTGCTTGTTTGAATATCTAAATTAAAACTTCAGTGTAATGCAAAACAATGCCCTACATTTAGGTCATGTTATAGGTACTTAGGAGCTATCGTGAACTTGATTATGTGAGAAACGAGATTTTCCTTAAAATGGTGAGAAAAGCACAAAATTCATCAGAATGACTTTAGGAGGGCAGGTCATGCTCATAATGTGATTGGTTATATTAAGGTTTTAAATAATTCGATGTGATAATAATTGAAAACATTAGAAACACTCTGAGTCAATAAAAATGGGAAACTGGTGAGAAGGGTGAATATTGTCTAACTTAACAATATAAAATATAGAGGAGCACAGAAGCAAATACCAGCAATGCTTATTAAAAAGTGACTTTGGCTATCAGATTTCAAATATGCAAAATATCTCTATGGAGACAGAGGTGCACTTGGCTCTTTTCAGTCCAGTGTAAAACACAAAGCATTTGATTCAGGTGACTTCCTTTGATCTGATTTCGTAATCATCAGTCTACTCTCTGTAGGCTGGTGAAGAGAGAAAGTACTGATCACATTCGTAAGTTATCACCGTCACATTTCCTTCAGTTCTGGATTTAAAAAAAAATCAATGTTATGAAAAATACATTTGCTTGAACTGTGTTGACAAAACCAGATTTCCGAGGTTGATAACCAGACTCAGGACCAACACAACTTCATCATGGTGATAAATGCTGCCTGAGGAAGCTGGCAGAGGGCCTCGGATTTCACCTAATCCAACACCGGTTGGCCCCGTTTAAGAGTGTTTTCTCTGGCTCCTTATCGACAATGGGCATAATCTTTCTGGGATGGTGTTTTGGAAAATGCTATGTATTATTTTCTTTGTTCCCAGCTTAATTAAGGGAAGGAGAGAAATATAAACACAGACACACATGTGTATATATTACTTATGCAGTAAAAACAGAAATCTCCAAACTGAAATAAAATGAATAACTGTGAATTCCTCCATAGACACAACTTCCTACACTAAATTTTTAGGGGGGAAAAAAAAAGTAATGCAGCCCCTAAGTTGTAATCTCACTAAAATTCACACATTGAAAATAGTCTATATATTTTCCCAGAATTTGAGAAATACACTAAACTATTCGATGTCTTCAGGATCGAAAATGACATTCCCTTGGGCAGAAACTCACTGTCGGGCAACAGTCATGGTGACCATTGTGCCGTTATACACACGCAGCTACTTTATTTCTCGCCTTTTATTTTCTTCCCAGTGAGAGCTGCAGCCTCGGTCAACGTTTCTAGGCCTCTCCGCGTCTGTATGCTTTCTCGGGCTGCTTCCTCCAGGGGCACAAGCGGGTATTCACCAGGAATCTGGCTTGGGCAGAGAGTCTCTCTTCTCCGGCTGCCTATGTTCCCGCAGCTCAGAAGGGGTAACTACCCTGAAACTGTTTAATATAAAAGAACCCTTTGTTCGTTTTCTGTTTTGATACAAATTGGCAAATACACATAATGTTAAATGTCTACAGAGTAGTCTCCGGATGTCTAACAGGTCCTTAGGAACTTCTCTATGCATTTGTTGGAAGAAGTCCTTTCTGCCTGAATTCTTCTGGACAGGTTTTTAAAATAAGATCATAAACATTAGTTTCCTACAGTTAAACACTGAAGCAAAACTATATATTGCATTTGCCACATAATAACTAGCCGTAATCATTTTGTTTTAGCTAATGACTATTTTTAAACATGAGTGCATAGGTAAGTAAAAAGGGAGTATATTAAGTCAGATCACAATCTTGTAGTTTAATATGACACTTGATTATAAAATTAGGTCATGCAGATGGTTCAAAAAAACTGTTTTCGAAGATGAAAAATTATTTCACTTTTTAAGAAAAGCTTCATCTTAATTCTTTAGATTAAAAAAATAGAAAGAAAAACAGAAAGTACCTTGAGATCCTCTTACTTTGTTTAATTTTTAAAATAAATTGGGGAGGAGACAATATCTTGCAAAGATATTGTCTTTAAATAGTTTCTTTTGGGAAAAACATCAACAACTGAAATATTTCAAAAGTGGTTAACCACTTGTAAAGAGACTGAAAACAATATGCTAGGTAGGTGTGCCCCCCGCCCCCCCGACATACATAGTTCTGATTCAGACTTTTAAGCTGTCAATACCCGAGAGACAATGCCACTGACGTGAGCCTGGCACTAGTTCTGCCAGTTAATTTTTTCCCTGGAGAGTGGTTTTGGGCGACAGAGTGGCGTCCGGGCTTCCCAGGTTGCTGCCCTGACAAACTGCAGTGGTGGTCAAGTCAAGGAGCCTGACAAAATCTCATTAATCATTCTAAATTAAATCCAACCTTCCTATCCAGTCATGCCAAGAAGGAAGCCATTTTTTCTTTTTAACAAATGAAAATTTCCTCAGTAAAGATTTGGTATCTTTCTTTTGTTGGTCTTTAATTCGATTAGACAAAAATAAAATAAAGCAATCCACTTTTCTAAGCCTGCAAACAAAACATTTGTCCAGATATGATTTAACAGATCAACTAAGTGTCTTTTAAAAATAAAACAAATTTTGAATTAAAATACATGGAAACATTCTGAGGGGAAACTATACTAGTTAAATTAAGGACACCATTTATCTTTCAATGAATTTATTTCATTGTACCTAAAATTAATAACCTTTAATAATATTTGAAAGAATAAGAAAAAAATCATTACCTGTAATATTTTGGTATATTTTATTCTGATCTCTTTTTTCCCAGTCATAGGTTTTTGCTTTGTTTTACATAGTAATTATAATATGTGTGTATGTGTATAATTTAATATCTTTTTAAATATCAGCTTTTATAACTGTTTTTCCCTATTATTTATTATATAAACATCATGGTTTCATAGTAATGCATCATGAGCATGGATTTTGGCATACTTCACCAGTGCTTAGCCTGGCGTCTGCTCCATAGCATGTACTCAAATAGTTGTTGACTATTTGCTAGAAAAGACCCAAATTCTGGGGTTTTCCAGCTGTTTCTGTCTTTTTTAAAAAATTAAAAACAATGATGTGATTAACGTGTATGTACTGCCTTTTGTCTGTTTGGGATTATTTCCACAGGATGGTTTTCCAAAGAGGACATATTCACTTAAAAATGTTTGAAAGGAAATCATCGGCAGTTGTGTTATTAAAAGTGATCTTTAAGAAATAGTGATCTTTAAGAAAAAGTTTACTTTAACCTCAAAAAAACAGACTCCAGTTGGAATAAACGGGTTATTATTTTAAATATTAAGACTTCTGAACAAGCTTACTCTGAGCACCATATCAAAAATATTGTTGAAAATATAAAAGATCAATTTAGAGAATTAACAAGATCAATGATTTAAACTCTTGACATTAAAAAAAAATATATCAAAGCCAAAACTTATCCAAATATTTAAAATTAGAAGTCCCAGAGAGATGAATTTACATCTAGAACGACACATAGGTTAAACCTGCATGAATTTTCTTTTCAGTGGGGAGTGAGAACACAGTCCTCCACTCCCACAAATTCCGCAGTCGAGCGCCCGCATTTGGGGAAATCGCAGCGGCCAGTGCACCCGGAGTGCGCTGGGTGAGCCTCGCCCCGCGAAGCCACCTTCCTGGTCACGGCATCTCCCCTGCCAGGTCAGTATAGTATTTTAAAATACTAATATACTCTGACTTGTAACTTTTGTACATCTAAAAGTTCTGGGTACATTTAAAAAATGCAAATAGTAAAGCATCTTCCTATATACTTATGTAGAAACTGAACGAGGGCTAAAATAATTCAATTGGGTGTACTGAGAACCTGCTCTAGGCCAAGGTCTGTGTTAGGAACTGAGGGAGACACAGTAACAAAATTTTCACCTGCAAGAACTGAGAAAGTTGCATTGGAGGAAAAAGAGTTTGAGAAGATGCGGAAGGACAAATTATATTTCAACAGGTAAATCTGGAGGACTGGTTGCAAGCGTTCCAGATAGGAAAGCAGAACAAATGAGATTAGTGAGTGTTAATTTTAACAGAATGTAATAGGAAAAACCCTGTTGATAAATTTGGAAAACTCAAAGTTTTTAAAGCATTTTTCCATTTTTTGTTTTTTCTTAAAAAACAAAATCTGTATGTTAGAAAACATAGGTGTCAATTGTGTTTAGGACGCATGTACTAGCAGTACCCAGTTGGTATGGTATGTTGGCGCTTGAAACAGCACAGACTTTAGTAGGGAAGGAAGGTGTAGACAGTTCTGAGTTGCAGTGGATCATAAATACTGTTGTGGGTTTCAGCAGAGCTCAGATTACACAGAGGAAGGGAATATTTGGCCAGAGACAATATAAAAGCCATTAGCACTATTGTGATTTTCTAGCCTCAAAGAACTCAGCCCCAAGTGGAAAAGGTAGATTCAAGAAAGGCTGAGTGTAGATGAGGAAAAACTATTTTTTGGGGCTGCATCACATGCAAAGCTCAATATCCTTCCTAAATCTACACCCTCCCACCCACCAATAATTCTCTGGTCCTTCTCCAGTTTTAACCAAACATCTTTTTCTGACTTTTTTTCTTTACCAAAACTTAAAATGCTGTGTTTCCCAAGTATTTGTTTTTACTCAACATATTCCCTAGAAGTTAGCTTTTCCTACATTTCTCTTCATATAACATACTTTATAAACTAATATGATACCCCAAACTTACATATTCAGCCCCAGTTGTTTTTGAACTCTAGTCTTAGTCTTCAGTTGCAATCAATCAATGTTCACTTAATACTTTCAAATTCAAAAATTGGGATCCCTATCTTTCCATTTTTCTCCATTACTCTACCAGTTGCTTCTCCTAGTAGTTACCTTTGCTAATAAGACAACCAGATCCTCACACTAGAAGGCTTTGTCCAAAAATCACTAAATTTTATCAATTACCAGTGCTATTAAAATTTTTTTGAAATTCATTTCTTCTATCTAAATCATCTACCATTTTCCTAGTTCAGTTCTTATAATAAAATCTGACAGGTTGGGAGCAATCCTTGACCTTAATAAGATCACATTTTGATAAAGGAGTTGGATGTGTAGAAAATTATAGTACAATTATAATAATAAAAATATTTGCAAAGTGCCATGGTTTCCAGAGAATACTGACCAATTAACACCAGTGGTGGTATGGTAGAGACAGTCTTTGATAGCTTTGATGAAGAAAATATACTTGGAGTGGATCTTAGATTAACAGAACTTTAGACACAAAAGCGAGAGAAGGGTATCACAGAAAGAGCAGCTTATAAAGGACAAAGACAAGACCAGGCTACATTTGAGATGAGGCTTTCAAAGAAAAGCTGAGGCCAGGTTATGAAGGATCTTATATGCCGTGCTAAGGAAGCTATAATTTGGTAGAGAGAAGGGAGGCACTGAAAGACTTTAAATAGTTGGTATCACTAGGAGTTTGCATTTTAGAAAGGTAAGTTTGTTGTATCCAAAAAAAGTTCCAATAGTTCCCACCTTTAGGGTATTTGCCTCCCCAGTAGGTACCTGGGAACACTGGGGCATTACTTGTATGTCACAATTACTGAGGGATACCACTGGCATCTAGTAAGGAAAGTCCAGGCACGTTTATGTCTTATAGTGCATGGAGCAGCCTCCCATACTGAAGAACATCCTCCCCCAAAAGCCAGTGGGGTTCCCTGGGAAACAATGAATCGCTAATTTAGTAAATGTTTAGTAAATATTTATTAAGGTTTTTCATAGAACATTTAAAAAATTCTACTCAGCTAGTTTTAAAAATAACCAAGAACAAAACCTTACTCAGTAAGCACAGGAAGTAGCAAAAGAATACTGTCTAATTGGAGAGGGTTCCCACTTCAAGTGATGGCCAGGTAGCTCTTTCAGACCAACCCTCCAACAGATACAAATCACAAACTCTGGACAGAATATATCAACTACCTGAAAGTAATGGAAAGCAACCTAAAATAGGCAGTTAAGGCCCTAACCTGTTGGTCAGTTGGTTGGGAGTAGCCGGTTTGATTCCCAGTCAGGGGACATGCCTGGGTTGCTGGATCGGTCCCCATTGGGGCACAGACAAGAGGCAGCTGATTGATGTTTCTCTCCCTCTCTCTCTCCTTCTCTTCCTCTCTAAAAACAAATTAAAAATCTTAAAAAAAAAAAAAGGTTGATATGACAGAGGAAACACTTGGAAGAAAATACCATTGAGTGACTTTCCCAATTTTTATAGCTCAGCCTGAGGGCAGTCCCCATTCTATATCATGGGAGCTTATAGCTGTCCTGACTTGAAGAACTATATATAGCACAGAGTTTGGGGCAATGGCAGTTGCTGAAAAATAAAGGGAAAAATACTGCCCCCCCCCGCCCCCCAAAAAGCGCCAGAGACAAAGCCCTAAATTCCATGTTTACACTCAGCCCCAAACTCTTGGCAGGTCCAAGCAGAGCAACTAAGTTAAAGAGCTAAAGTGTGATTTGAGCTGCCACCAACTGCAGAGGAGCAAGAGCTTGAAACAGAAATTCAGTCAAATTAACTACCGACGTATTAAAAGAAAAAAAAAGTCTTTGGAGAAACGTAGCAGAATCCTGGGTTTCTACATCTCACTCACCATGTCCAGGGCAAAATCTAAATTACTAACATACGAAGAAACAGTAAAAAGGTAATCTATTCACAAAAGACCATCAAGGAAGACTGTCACTGAGATGACCTCGATATCGAGATAAGCTGAAAAAGGCTTTAAAGCAGCCGTCATAACTATTAAGACTGTAAGGGAAAATGTGCTTGTAATGAATGAAAAGACAGGAAATCACACAGAAATATAAATTATAGAAACTAAATGAAATTTCTATGACCAAAAAATACAGCAATTAAGAGAAAAAAGTTCATTGAATGGGCTTAAAAGAAGAATGATTACCAGAGGGTAAGTGAACTGGAATACAGATCAAGATAAACAATACAATTGAAAAAAAGAAGAATGAAAAAATCAATAGAACCTCATAAACCTGTGAGCCATCAGAAAGGTCAAGCATTAGAAATAACAGTGTGAGTAAATGAGTATTTTTTCTTTTTCTAAAAATATATGTGACTGTTCAAAGCAAACTGTATCATTTTATTTTGGAGTTTATAACATATGCTATTTTTAAGGCATATGACAACTATAACAGATAGGGTAATTAAGTAAACACACCTATATGGTTACAGTTTTTATATTTTGTTTGTAGTGCTTCAATATTAGACATAAACAGTTTGGAATTTCCTCAAAAAAACTAAAAATGGATCTGCCTTTTGACCCAGCAATTCCACTGCTGGGATTATACCCTAAGAATCCTGAAACATCAATTCAAAAGAATCTATGCACTCCAGTGTTCATAGCAGCACAATTTACAATAGCCAAGAATTGGAAGCAACCTAAGTGCCCAACAGTGAATGAGTGGATCAAAAAACTATGGTACATTTACACAATGGAATACTATGCAGCAGAAAGAAAGAAAGAGCTACTACCCTTCGCAACAGCATGGATGGAACTGGAGAGCATTATGCTAAGTGAAATAAGCCAGGCAGTAAAAGACAGATACCATATGATGTCACCTATAAGTGGAACCTAATCAACAAAATAAACAAGCAAGCAAAACATAACCAGCAACATTGAAATAAAAAACAAACTGACAGTAACCAGAGGGGAAGAAGGAGGGGAATAACAGGGGAAAAGGAGGGGAAGGGTCATCAAGGAACAAGCATAAAGGACCCATGGACAAAGCCAAATGGGGGAAGGATTGAGCCTAGGAGGTGGGGAAGGGTGGGGCTGGCGGAAGTGGTGGTGGGAAAATGTTGACCAAAAAAAAAAAAGACGGCGGAGGCTAAGAATAGTATAGGCAATTGAGAAGTCAAAGAACTGATATGTACAACCCATAAACATGAACTAAGAGGCGTGGGGATGATGGGATGGGGTATAGGGTGGAGGGGATAAAGGGGAGAAAAAAAATGAGACAACTGTAATAGCATAATAAATAAAATATACCAAAAAATATATATATATGACTGTTCAAAGCAAACTATATTATTTTATTTTGGAGTTTATAACATATGGTATTTTTAAGACATATGACAACTATAAGATAATAGATAGGGTAACTTGGTAAACACACCTTTATGGCTATAGTTTTTATATTTTATGTGCAATGGTTCAATATTAACTGTAAAAAGGCTTTGTAGAGTTGTGTATGTTGTTATGGGTTTGGTTTACACAGGTGTATGTATTTTTGAAGACTCACTAATTAGTATATTTAATATTTATGCATTTCATTAAATGTAACTTTACCAAAAAGAAAAAAAATTAAAAATTGATCTCTAGTTAATAATATACAAGTTGATATTGTTAGGAATGAAGTGTACTGCTATCTGAAACTTATAGTGACCTGTATCAAAACAGTAGGAAGAGTTGACTGATGGATAGAGAGAAGGATAAATCCATGGTAAAGTGAATGCAGTAAAATTTTAATTGTAGAATCTAGGTAGGTGTATATGGGTATTCTCTGTAAAATATTTAACTTTTATATGTTTGAAATTTCAAAATAAAATGTTAAAAAAATAATACTGCCAATTTGTATTTATAATCATGTCAGAATGGAAAAATAAAACAGGAAAAAGGAAGAGAAACTGAGAAAAGGAAGATACAAAAGAAAAAGAAATAGTCAAGCTAAAACAGGCTGAGAAAACCAAATGGTAGGGAGAGACAGGAATGGAAAAACAAAGAAAAGATAAAAGGAGACAGAGAGGGTAAGGTTCCATTCACTGGAAAATAGGAACAATAATAAATATTATCAGTACTTTTTGTTTTTAGAAAATTTCATGATAGTTTTGAAGTTATTTAATCAGTTTTGAAGTTAAAGATAAGAATTATTTTGTCATGGAATTCAAGATTATGTACCTGTGAATATTATTATGATATTCGCTTCAAAATTTTAGAAAGTGTTTACTACCAGTCTAAAAGACCCTTTGACTTTCAAAAGTGGTTTGATTACCTTATGGTTTGTCCTTGGAAATTCTGTAGTACATCATTCAGTTGTAATACTGACTTAGGGCCAAGTACGGAAGAAAGCTCAGATTCCACACCTCTACCTAGTAATGAGTTTCTATTCCTCCAATTCTCTCCCAATAAGCTAGGAGCTCTAACCATCACATAGTGTATCATTCCAAAGCTGATGCTTTTCACTTACAGGTATTTCCAGAGAACTTTTGACTTACCATATAAATATACTGTTCTTCATCATTCCAATGTTAAGTGTTTTAATTACTACATAATTGCTAATTCAGATATACTTTATACATTTGATCTCCATTAAGCAGTATTTTTCCTCTCATTACCCAATCACATAACATCTGTGAAGGCAGAGTCCATGTCTAGGTTTCACGAGTACTTACCATAGTGCTTGCATGTGGAAGACCCTTGATAAATATTTACTGAGTGAATGAAGAATGTTTACTATCATTCACAAAATCCTTATCTTAACTGGTTCTGAACAGAAATCATTAGCATTAGGTCATTAGTAAAGTTAGACTAATTACTTCAAATATAGGTTGTGATGTTTTGTTCAT
Organism: Mormoops blainvillei; assembly: GCA_004026545.1. Lineage (NCBI taxonomy): Eukaryota > Metazoa > Chordata > Mammalia > Chiroptera > Mormoopidae > Mormoops > Mormoops blainvillei. The sequence continues at coordinate 88,418 of PVJD01002094.1, forward strand.
TGTGACTTGACTAACCCAGAAGTTTTAAAAATTAAAAGTGATAAATTTTTATTATATAAATAAGTGCCTATTTTACATACTAACAAATCAATACTCTTTTCCAGTTCAAAGGAAAGAGAAGCTAGTATTGATTTCTACCAAAAAGTCAACATTTATGAAAACTAATAATCTCAGATCTAAATCAAATAAATTTCAGGACTCAGCTTGAGAGAAAAAAAAGCTTTAGTTAAAATTTTTACAATAAAATAATTATGATTATAAATCTCTTTAGTTAATTATGTACACATTACATGGTATTTAAAAAAAAGAATGGAAATGAGTAAAGTTTTCCGGGAAAATCTAATGCACAAATATACTATCTTTTAGAGTATAATGTCAGTTTAACATTCTTAAACAGCTGTGTCAGACAAGGGCTCTGCTTTGTGCAAAACATGATAAGCAAAATTAAGAAAAATTCTGCAAAATTCTTTAGTTCCTCAAGGAAATTACTAAAAAATAAAACTGTAAAAGAAAACAAGGCTGCACACTCAAGCTTGATTGTATACAGAGGCTAGAAGAACCAGCACTAATGCAACCCCCATGTCTGCTAAATAAGTCCTTGGGTAGCTTTTAGTTTGGAGTTAAAAGTTAAAGTCCTAGCAACTGTGCTTTTATGCAGCCACATGGCCAATAAGGTAGATGTTGTCGTAAAGGTGCCCTACAAAATCTTCACTAATATTTTGAGCAGCACGACGGGTGTTTCGAATAAATTCTCGCTTTGACATTTTATTCTTCACATGAGGGCTAGTGAGGTCAATGGAAAGCAGAATCAGAGAGTAGCACAGGACATAGACCGCGTCTGGAAGGAAAAAGAAATGTTTCAAAATGTGGTTCTATAGGCAAGAGACGATGCAAACATGTTCATGATTCTAAGAGCTCAAGGCTGGATTCTAACTACAAGATCACCAAGCCATCCCAGTTTGCCCAGGGCCTTTCCCAATTTTAGCACTGAAAGTCCCATGTCCAGGGAAATTCCCCATCCTGGGCAAACAGAGAAGGTTCATCATCCTCACAGAATACCAGTTTTGCACTTTCTTTAATTCAAAAGGACTTTAAAATGGTTCAAGAGTTTATAGTGAAAGTTCACTCTAAATTTTAAAAGGTCATAATTGGCTTTATTTTCATCCTGCTTTCAAATGTGATGGTCCCATTCAACAACCCATAATATACTTTTGTACTGTCAGTATATTAACCTTCCCAATAAAAAGGAGTCATATATTTATTTACATATGATTTTACAAAACCCTAATTTAATTTGAAAGCATCTTTAATGACAAGAAAATGGATTAACTTGGTATTGGAAAATAAAATGTAAACAATTTACAAGATTGTTAAAATGATATTGAGATATGTATTTTAAAGGACTATGGAATTTACACATTACTCTCAAAAGTAAATCTTTAGGGAAAAGATTGCTAAAGCTGAGCATCATACACAAAAATATTTTCTCTCTCACACACACACACACACTTAGGGCAACAGCTGATGTTTACTATTAAAATAGTAACAAGCTTCATGACACTTGCTACTTGCTACTACTGCTTGCTACTACTATGGTGTTTATATTTCAGAATCCTCAGTCTTAATAACACTAACTAAACATTATGTCTTGTAAAAGCATGTTCAACAAATTTCATATGATAAGTATTTTGTAATATCTTCTTAGTAAAATAAGCACAATAAAACTTGGTATGAATAGATAAGTAAAGCTCTATCACATGAAAAATATGTAAGTGACTCAGGCTATATTATGCACACACACACTGAACACTAGTTATGTTAAGAACACATTTTATTAGAAAAATTCTAGGTGTTACCTATGTAATGTATAAATTAATAAAAGCTTTAAAAATAATTTCTCAAGTTTTTAATTACACTAGTAAAAATACCAATGCTCAAATGAGAATAATTTTTTAAAAATGTATATAGCTAAGTCTAACTTTCCTCCTAAAATGGTGTATGGTACTATACATAAATGATATGGCAAACTAAAGTAGTCACTGCTACAAGCAGTAAAACAAGTATTTGTAATTTTTCCCGATGGTGAGAAAAGTGCCTCATAAACTACTGTTTTTACCTGGAGGTGGGAGTGGGAGAAGGAAGGAATTCTATATATATATATATATATATTCTTACCAGGACTAAGGCCAAGTTCTCTCATTAAATCAGGGTTACAAGCACAGAATCTATGTGAGAACTTTGTTATAAGAGTTTCGAGATATTCCCCACGCTCTTCAGGGGCATGGATGTGACGAAAAAATTCTCTCAGTGCATTGGGCAAGAATTGATTTCTAAAATTATGCAGTGTTACAAGGTCATCCAAGACATCTCTCCTAATAGAAAAAAAAAAGATACAGCTTTAGTTAACATTTCTCTATTAATCATCATTTTTTGAATAAAAATACTTTATTATTGATTATCAGATCAGCTAATCCTATGAAGTATATAAGTATTAAAGTATACTTATAAAAAAGTATATATTATTTAAAGTATAATTCTTAAAATTAAAAATCTGAGTATTATTATTTAAGGAATTAAATGATTTTAAAATATTTCATAAATGTAATATGTACATATTAGAATTACTGGTGTTACCTTGTTATTCTGACTATAAAATAAAAAAATACATTTTTCAGTATTAAAAAGGTGAGCTACCTTACTTTTAAAGTATCTTCTTGGCTAAGTCCAAATGAGTAACATAATTTTTTATACTTTTAAATTATGAAAATAAGGATTCTTCATCTTCCATTCAATTGACATCACAGAGGTAACAACTGCTTATGCACACTTTTAAAAATGTCTATATATACTATATATTGTTCTGGAATTTTCTTTTATTTATTTTACACAGTATATGAGGTCTGTCCTGAAAAAGTCCGCCTATTATTAATATAACGAGAATCGTTTGTGTGACATCCATGTAACCTGGCAGCCAAGGGAAGTGGACTGGAATCCACACGTGTGAACAATGATGACTTCACTGTACTAGTCAGTAGGGGCAGTAGAATGCAACGTGCACTGTGTAGTCATCGCATTCAAAATGAGAGTAAGTAGAGCAACGAATCTGCATCCGATTTTGTGTTAAGCTTGAACATTCCTCCACTGAAACCATTCAGATGATTCAGAAGGCCGCAGCTCTGGGCAACCGGTGATTGGCAGCTTCATTGCCACAACACTCCCACTCATGTATCACGTCTTATACAGAATGTTTTGGCAAAACATCAAATCACCCAGGTGACTCAGTCCCCCTACAGCCCAGATTTGGTGCGCTGCAACTCCTGGCTTTTCCCAAAACTGAAGTCACCTCTGAAAGGTAAGAGATTTCAGATGAGATTCGGGAAAATATGATGGGACAGCCGGTGGGGATGGGGAAAACTGTGTGAGGTTCCGAGGTGCCTACTGAAGCGGACTGAGGTGTCATTGTCCTATGTACAATGTTTCTTGTATCTTTTTCATTGACTGTCTCTATATGTCATATTACATGGCTGGATACTTTCTGGACAGACCTCGTATTGCAAACAGCTTTCTGTGTCTTTACACATAGATCTAGCTCATACTTTTCAATAGCTCCACAATATCCCATCTTATGAATGTAACAATTTTAATGATAAACATTTAGGTTACTTACGATTGTAGAAATATTCGTATATATATGTGTACACATAATTATTTTGTCAATAGCATTCTAATAAATAGTCATTTTTGTTATAAATGCTTCAGTTATTACTGAACTAAAGCATGATTATATAATCACAATCTTTAGTATCTACAGTAGCTTATGGCAGGGATAGGCAAACAACACTTAGTGGACCAAATATGGCCAACTGCCTGTTTTTGTAAATAAAGTTTTATTAGAACACAGCTACACTCATTTGTTTGTGTACTGTGTACATCTGCCTTCATGACACAATGGAAGAGTTATAAGTAGCTGTGACAGAGATTTTAAGGCCTGTAAAACCTAAAATATTTATAAAAAGATCAGCTTCCTTAGAGAAAAACTGCTGATTTGTAGGTACCTCACATTTAAAGATCAAAAGAGTTAATGACACTATCGTTATGTAAGAGATTGCTTTCAATGATCAGTATGCTGGCCTGTAAACTCCTCAAAGACGGGGACTATGTTTTAATCAGCTGCATAACACCCTTCAGCAAGGTTCCCAGAATATAATGAATGCAGATTGCTGTTGAAAAATCCCGCGAAGTAAAGGAGACTGAAAATTACAATAAAAAGACAAACACATTTTGAGCCATTCATTAAATTAGTATGGGGTCTATAATTTTAAAAACAGTAGCTCAGAGATGTCACATCAAAATATTATCCCAGTATTTTTTTATGCCCATTGATAACCATAATTAAAGAGCACAAATGAATGACAATCGAGTCAGAACAGCTACTAGGCATCATTTCTATCTGTGCAAAACATACTGTTAAATGACACATTTGCAGGGTTTTTGAAGTTGTACATGACACTTTCGTGTGGTGTTTTTTTAGAAATATACACATATTTCATATCACGAGGATTTGTGAGTTTATGATTACAATTTGTCTATTTAATTTTTATATGGGCAGTTTCAGAATTCAGAACTTTTAGGTGCCTAAACACTTAAATTTTATAGCTAGTTACCAAGGAAAAGGACTGTAGCTTCCCCAAAAACACTTGGTTTTGGTTTGCTGTCACAGAGATGTGGCTTTTCATTTGGGGTGCATGCGTGTTGTGTGTGTGGAATGTTTTAACTTTTACTTTCCTTATCATCAAGTTAAAGCTAGCAAAGAAATGACTTGTAAAATACAGGAATCTTTTCCATCTTTACTCAATTTTGCAACTGGGTAACTGCTATGTAGTATACTTTTTAAAATAAAACAACTCATAAAAAATCACTAAACTCATTTCTGATTAAAAATTTATTTTTTCTTTTTTTACCTTTCATCAAGATAGATTCTCAGTTTTTTCCAATTTAGTGTTCTTGTACAGAAGATAAACTTTGCTATTTCCTTTGGTGAATCATCTAGGATACCCTTGGACATAAAGTAGTTCACTCCCTAAGGTAGAAAGACAAATCTCATAAATAATAAAATCAGTCTTTATTTATAAATTTAACAATTAGGCAATACCAGGACAATAGCTATAAATTCTTTCTGGCATTAAGACTTTTTATAGCTTTAACATGCAAAATACAAGCTAGAACTTAAACTGAAACTGTTATTTGTGGCTGCTGGTTTACATGCAATGAAAAGGCGGAAATTCAAAGTTAAGACTCCTAAAGAAATTCTAATTCAATTTTCTGGTTCATGTCAGTTAAAACTAACTATACCAAAATATAGCCTAAATTAAAGAGGTGGGTGTTGAAGAGGGGAAGCAGAAACTACTTATGGACTCCAAAATGAGCCTTATCACAAACACTCCTGCTGTCTAACAGCGACAAAAAAACCCCCCAAAAATACACAATTTCTTAAAGCTTAGATACACATTCTCATACACTTTTCAAAGAAATAGGTTCTTGAGAAAAAAAGATTGTCCAAATGAAAGGCTAACAACTTTACTCTGAAAAGAAAAATAATTAGCAAAGTGGGCACAATTCCAGGCCAGTTTATGGGCTGTACACTCTTTGGTTTTAAGTACTGCTATAATCTACATGAATTTAGCCCCAATACACACTAAGGCAAAACATAAAACAATTTATGATTTTCATAGGATTTATCTTTGAATTTCCTTTTCTCTGCATGCAAAATTTTCCAGAGACGCATTACCCATAGTTTGTACCTACTTTAGATTTAAACCACCAACAAAACATCAACAAAAAAATCAAACGCTAAAACCAACGTTCTCTCATGTATGTGGAGGTCACATTCAAATGATTGCCTTAAGTGGATTTGAATGTCAATTATTGAAATAAAAGGCAGGTGTGTTTATTTCAACTCACAGTTATCCAGATTCATGCATTACCATGAATGCTTATGTCTGGATAATAGCATATTGTGTGCAGTTAATCGGTAGAGAAAATGACGTATTATATACACCCAACATACTGTTTTCACACATAAATTCCTTCAGTATTTCTTCCCTTGACACTTACATAGTACTCAGATATATTAGAACATTACGAATTCAAAAAGTTGTGAGATTTTTATGAAAGGCTCTTAAAACTCCCACAAAATTTTTATAATGAAAAGTGTTAAAAAATAAATTGGTACCACAAGGTAATGCTTTTAAAAGGTTATAATTATCTATAAATTGTAATTCAAAGATAAGTTTTTTAATTTAAAACTAACTGCATGAGCCATCAGATAAACATCCTAATGAGAATTTTAAAAGTACCAAAGAAATCCTAAAGCACTGATTTAAAAAATGTATATAAAGAATAGAATGTAATATGAAACTCTCTTGTCAACTCAACTGCAAGCCCTATGTCAGACTGCATCCTCGATACAAGGCCAGAGAAGGTTAACATGGTCAAGAGGGAAAGCCAAAGAATTTGTCTGGCACGAGGCTTTCAACAATGGTCTGAGGGGCAGGAACCAGAGGAGTGGTGATGCTTGCTCCATCCTTCCTCCGTTAGTTTGAATCATCGAGAGTTGACTGTATATTTAATTGACCTGCTCAGCAAAAATTTTCAGGTATATTATAAAATTCCTGTATTTAGAAGAATAACAATCAGAAGTGCTTAATTTTAACCTAAGCGATTCAAAGACAAAGAGGTGTCAAGTATTATTTAATAGGTTCTTTATTCATACCTACTTATAAATCAATATTTAAGACATGTAAAATAATTCTAATCTATTTTTTTAAAGTTATATAAAATATAAGCTCTGGTCAGTATGGCTCAGTTGGTTGGAGCGTCATCCTGTGGACTGGAAGGTTGCGAGTTCAATCCCCAGTCAGGGCACATACCTAGATGGTGGGTTTGATTCTCCCAAGTTGGAGCACTTACAAGAGGCAACCAATGTTCCTATCTCATATCAGTGTTTCTCTCTGTCTCTGTCTCTCTCTCTCCCTCGCTCTCTCTCCACCCCATCCTCCTCTCCCTCTCTCTAAAATGCAATTTTTAAAAAGTCCTCTCTCACTCTAAAGAGAGCAATAAAAAAATGTCCTCAGGTGAGGATAAATAAATTACACAAAATATTAAGAAAACACTAATGTGATTCATTAAATCGTATATAAATCTCTAATTACACGATATATACCTCTTTAATCTCATTTGATGCTCCTTAGTTATAAATTAACATTGGTATTTGCCTTACATAAGTATCATAAAAGTATACCCTTGGTCATTCCCTTTTTTATGGAATACATGTTTTGAGACTTTAATATCTACACAAACTTATTCAGGCTTGAATATGTGAAAAAGCAATAAAAAAATGCCATGGAAATCTATTCTAAAAAACATGAAAGAGAAAAAAAAAAACCCAAAACCAAATCCTCATATGCTACCAAGCCAGGGGGTAATAAAAAGTGAAAGACAAAGATAACTGATATATCTGGTTTAGATGCAGAGAGAAATGACTCACAGAAAGAAAAAAAAAAAGACTGATAGTAAAAAATCCACAGGCCACAGAGCACATTAATTTGAAGGAAACAGTGGTGCATTTGGTCTTAGAAATGCTGATAGATACAACTAGAAAGGCACGGTAGGCAGTTGGCAATGCAGTATAAAGATAAAAGTAAGAATTAAAGGTACAGATTAAGGATCCTGAATAAGAAGAATCAGTAAAGGAGCAAGGATAGAATAATGAATGCCTTGGAGGTTAAGAGCCTTTGAAATTAAAAGAAAAGTATACAAAGCAATTACACAGAATAGTTAAAGAAGCATAATTTTCAGAAGTGGGACCAAATTATGGCTCTGCCACTTAATGATTATGTTGATATAAACAACCTTTTTGAGTTTTGGGTCCTAATCAGTAAAAAAAAAAAAAGGGCTATTGTGAAGATATAAAAGTGCCTAGCATAGAACATGGCTAGTTTCCTCTATCTTTCAGATAGCTCTGGAGACAAAAATGGAAAAAGAGGGCACCAGATCTGGTGATTAAGAAAAAGGTAGCGACTTTCAAGAGTTCTTTTTCCAAAGAGTAATGGGGACTCTCAAGTCCAAGTAGAAAACTAAGAAGGGAACACAAGGTAATGAAACAGTATCGACCACTCACTTGAAAAACACGTTAGTACCAAGGAGGAAAAAACATGGCAAAATTAAAGGGCAACAAGGTAAAATGAAATTTTTCCAAGATAATTTGGACCTGCGCAAGTCAGAATACAAAAGAAAGAGCATCAACAGAGAGAGGGAAAACGGGAGTGCAGGAGAAAGAGGAGATAATGGGAGCGGCAAAGTAGAGAGAAGAGGGAAGCAGGGGAGCGGGCTGAAAATACAGGCGAGGCCATTGTGCTTTCTAAGCCTGGAGGACAGCGTAGCGCTGCTGGTCCAGAGACAAGGTATTAAGAAAGTGACAGAAGTAGAAAGCAGAGTGCATATCGGTTTCCTTCTCAGGGAGGACAAACCACCCAGGGAGAGCTGGAAACGTATGCGAGAGGATCCTAAAGCAGCATGCTAAGGATTTCTATGCGTCACAGCGCAGGGCGTAACAGGAAACCCACAGGGAGTAAGTAAAAGGAGGGCCAAGCAGCAATGAGAACCAAGGTAAAACTAATTCGTCCCGTCTCAAGTTAAGTTTTCTTCAATAGAATAGATGTTTCTAGCAATTCAAGAAAGAAAAAACGAAAAAGTTTTGTAAAGCAGTTTCCATAGAGTGCCCCACTATGCAAACGATATGTTTGTTATGCAATTGATGACACCAAGACTTACGAAATCAAACTAGAGTGGTGAGCTGTCCTGAGATAATTCATTTAGGTGCCAAAAACAAATAATTCAAGAAAACACAAACAAGTCATTAAAACCAATATTAAGAATTTAGAATGAAGAAAAGATATTCTGGGGCTTAGCCACCTATATAATGCGTCTCTCCATTCACTCACTGCAGCAGAACGGCTGTTTCCACATAACGATTTGTGTTTAAAGATAGAGCTACTTTGTTTTCTTCTATTACATAAATACCCTTATTTTTTCTCATCTTTTAATAAAGCCTATTTAAAAAAAAATTAAATCACTATTATCCACAATGTGCTTCAAAACCAAAATCTGCCAAATATGTGTTTTCAGAACCAGAAAATATATGTTTGGGAACAGAATGAATTCTACAAAACCAGGCATGCAAAGCCAAATAAAAAAGTACCGACTTGCTGTGAACTAAAAACTACTCTTTAAAAAATAAAGTCTTAATTCAAAACAAAAGTGCTGACTGTTGGTACTCAAAGCGCCGGCTGTGGGCGTTAGTACTTGGCAGAAACACTGTGCAACAGCTGTTCAATAAAGGGAGTCGTTGACGAGACAAAACTGTGGCATATGCTAGGGAGTTCCCTTAATTTGTTTCCCTATAGGCCAGTTTAGCAAACAGAGTCAGTGAAAATCTGCATTTAGCTAGTTTTGTTCATATCTGATGTTGTATACGATGTAAAAATCCTATACCATGGCTACTATCTTTCAGGTAATAAACCTGTCTTAAGAGCATTATATAATAGAAAGTAAATTGGATGGTGTACTTAATTTTCTTTATTTTAAAAAATTGGATAATTTTAAAATAACAATCCTAAAATTTTAACAATAATAGCTTATAAAACAACATAATTCAATCTAGATCTCTAATTTTTCTTTTAACATGATGCTAATATATTAATATTCAATGTACTGAAATTTAACATTTTCACATCAAGAGTAATGATGTAAAAATTAGGTGACACAACATGTTATGAAAATTTTTATTTTCTTAATTATTTCTAAAATATTATTAGCATATCAAGGAACAGCTCTCTACAGGTCGAATAGGAGTATTACCATTGTCTTGTGTGAAAAGAGCATCAGTGGTTAAGATGACTGATGATGCTATTTCTTCTTATAGTGCCTTCCGAATTGCTAAGAAAAATGTTCAATCTATTCATTTATGTAGTCCAATAGTTCTCATTCTCCCTACTTAATCATATAACATGTGCTCTATAGTTAAGTGAGAAAAAAAAACCCATATAGAACTTGAATAGGTAAAATTCACCTAGGGATATGTATTCTGTAAATAAAAATCAACGCCTTGCTTTTTAGCAGAAGTAAAATAAATGCACAAGATTATAAAATGGGCCAGTTTAAGACTAGGTATCTATTTTTTATCCCATCACTTCATTTCATTCTACCCAGTAACCGCTGCATTGTGTTTTCCCTTCTGTAAGTGCCATGCCACTCTCCTATGTGTAACTGACCTTAGCACATTTCAGAAATGTCACATAATGCTTTCATTCACGGTAATTTACACAACTCCTGCATATAATAATTATTATTCCCAATTCAGCCACTAGACTCAAAGATGACAGTAAAAGCTATGCCCAGGTTTTTAAAGTTGTCCTATGTAGAAAGGTTGTTTTATATGAAGAATGTTTTCCTCTTATTGAGGTACCCATAATTAGGTTATTCACAGTAAGGCCCTGTGTGACTTATAACTCAGAGGAAAGGAGGCAATGAAAATTAGAAAATAAATATAAAGATAATTTTAATGTTAGTTTGAAACCTGATCGGCAGATATAAGTTTAGTTTCTTGCCTAGGAAGAACAGGGTGTACACACCGCCCCTACTTACGTGAGAGAGGTAACAGTTGTGAAGAGAAGAGAGTGCCAATATCCTGTAGCCAATTCTTTTTGATATAGTTACAGAAATTGGTCAGAACATAACATTTTATCTGGAGGATAATGAAGATCATACTGTTCAGTTTTGAACAGGAATAAAGAATGAAATCAGTTTATTTATGTATCTTGTTTAAATTGACAAGGACTTCAGCTTCCAAAAACAATCTATGAATGACTTTTTAGTACATTAAAGCACACAATGCTCAGGAATGCTGAGAATGGTCATGTATATACCCTAAATTTTTGTAGCCTGAAGAAGTCATCGGGAATCTCATATAAAGGAGGGATAGTTCAAAGAAAATTAAAAGAAAAATGGGAAATCCCCTCTAATAGAGTCCAGAGAAAATGGAAGAGAGAGAGGGACAGATCTTTCTAATTCTTTTTCATGGGAGAGAAAGCAATGACAGTAGACACAATAACATAAACCTCGGTATCTAAGGTTTTACATAACAATATAAGGTCCTTATTCATTAGCTCCAATAGCCTCAAACAGAAAAAGAGCCACATCTCTGAGTTCTAATAGTCACCAAAAGAGTCACACCATGGCTGGCAGAGGACAATAAGACGATGAATGTGCAGGCACTTCCAAACTGATAAATAACTACATAACAATCAGTACTGTAATTATTATCGACAAAGTTGCTGGTAGCTGAAGTAAGCTTGAAAAAAATATTTTCTACCTCTAATATGTCTGAAAATTAGAAAAAGAAAGAATTTTAATCAAAATATGGAGATAAAACTCTATTAGGTTAAGGTATAATTAATAACAATTCAAACTAATGAGAAAGTGACACATCTGAGCACCAATGTTACCTAATTTAAAAACTCATACATAAAAATTGCACTTGCAAATATGTGTGTTATTGATTTAAATGACTAACTGTACTTTTATCATTATTACCCAGATTCTAAGATGTATATCATAAATACATTTTATCAACTCTTAAACAATTTATAAAGAGCATTAAAAGCCCAAAATTTTAATAGTAGAAAAGCATAGAAGCAAGTTGGAATTTAAAAAAAATTTTATTTGTTTTAAGATTTTATTTATTTTTTAGAGAGAGGGGAAGGGAGGAGAGAGGGAAAGAAACATCGACAGGTTGCCTCTTGCATGGCTCCAACCAGGGACCAGGCCCACAACCCAGGCATGCGCTCTGACTGGGAATCGAACCTGTGACCTTTGTGTTCACAGGTCGGTTCTCAATCCACTGAGCCAGTTGGGATTTAAATGGTAGTTTTACTGCTAGTACATGTGTATATTTATTCATGTAATTAAAGTATCTGTCCATCCTATCACCATTTCAGTCAAGACACATGTTTAATTTGAACATAATTTTGGGCCCCGAATTACTGTTTAAGATGTCCTCAAAGACTAAACTAAGTAGAACCACTGAAACAAAAAATTACTGTATGTGCAAAAGATTGTTCATCACATGCCAGGAAATGAAATGAAAGGCAAAGGGCATCACCATCGAAACCTAGGAGATGTTAGTGTGACCAATACATACTTCACAAAGGGTCAGCATCAGGTCCCAAATATTATCCATCAGAATCCAAAAGTTCCAAAAGAGGAAAAGGCTTTAAGCCTAGAGCAGTGCTTGCCTCTTGGTGCTATAAGCTGTAGTTGTAACTCTAGTATAAATTTAAAGCTACATTTTGGTGAGTACTTAGAAATACTAAGCTCTAAGAAGCACTAAACATGCATTATTTCATTTAATAGTCACAACACCACAATGATACAGAAACTATTATTTCCCTATTTTACAGATGGTGAAACTGAAACACAGGGAGTTTAATTTGCCCTAGTTGAAAATCACATAACTAGTAAGTAAAGAGATACTTAATAAATATTTGTTGAATGAATGTATGAGGTTATCTGTACAAAGATTCCAGCTGACTTTCAAGAGGAGCTGTAAACTTTTATGAATTACACAATTCAACTAAGGAGAAGAAAAAAGAATAATCACAACAACAACAAAAATCTATAGTTGGACCAAAACTCCAGTATACTATGAAATGCTTTAAATTATAAACTCTCAAATTTCGGAGTCACCAGTCCAAATAATAAAAACCAACCTGTCATTTTGATGATAGAGTTAATTGCTAATGGCCAAAATTGGTTCACAAAGATCTTAAGCCTTTGATTATAAAGAAGGTATCTCTAAATTTTATAATATCACAGAGGAAAATTATATAATCTTATGTATAGATGTACACTACAATTAGTTGGTTAAAAATTGCATTTCCTTCATACTCCCATTTTCAAAAGCTACAATTAAATCGATGGATGCTGTATAATTGGTGACACCCAAGAACTGAGAAATATTTTGTTAGATTTCTGATAAAACACTTATATTCTGAAGTAACATCTATTGTGACATTGGTAGCAGCAATTGCTAAATTCAGGAAAGACATAAGATGACAATGAACTACCTTGGACACTGAAGCTGAGAAGTTAAACCTAGAAAGTGCTGTCAAGTTTCACTGAAACTGTGGTCACATGAGATAAAGAGCATTTTAGAGGTGTCAAGGTGGTCAGAGAGTATATGAAAGAAAATAAAAGGCAAAAAAATTTTCTTTCAAATGTCCTTAAAATATTAATACAATACTGCATCATGTCTAGGTACATTTATCTAAATTGGTAATAAAATTCAAACAAAAGAAGAAAACTTGCTCTTTTTAGCATTTCATACTTTAAAATTTGTAATATGGGTGTTATGATGGTAAAATATTATAATTAAAATTTTCTAATTTTATTCTTTCCTCTTCAAAGTTCTACATCAGTGATTTTCAACCTTTTTCATCTCATGGCACATGTAAACTAATTACTAAAATTATGTGGCACACCAAAAAACATATTTTTTGTTGATCTGACCAAAAAATAGGGATAATTTTGATTCATTCACACCAGATGACGATTGTTGTATTGGCAGGTGTCATTTTTTTATTTGATATCTAAGGGAAAAGAGGTCAGTGCCCCTGACTTAAATAGTCAGATATTGCATGTTTTAAAAATTCTTGTGGCACGCTGATTGAAAATTGCTGTCCTAGGTCAATACAGTGTCCACTAATTTCAGTTTACTTTTACCCCAGACAGTTCATACTAAATGAGATAACAAATTAGTATTTCCCATAGCATACTGAGAAAAACCAAAGCAAAACTTGTCAGGTGGTTTGACTGAAGAATAAATATGGAATACTCTAGGCCTGAATCTCTTTTTCAATTAAACTAAGGCTAGAAAACAGCCTGGGATATTTGATTCTCTTTGAAGCTTCTAAAAGAATAAGTCAACAAACATTCTTCTGTGGATTCATTCTAAACCACATGCTAGAATGACTCTTGGAGACAAGAGAGGGGGAGGGTGGCCATGATATAGTATGGTCAGGGCAGGGTATACAATAAAGTTAAATTAAAAAAATAAAATAAATCTTTATCCTAGTACATAATAAAGGTGCTTCTTTAAAATCAACACAAGAATCAGATTAAAAAGAGGTAGATACCCATACACACATCACGTTGCCCTTGAAAAGGTGAATGTCCTTCAGTTTAGTATGACTTGACTAGGAGCCAGATTTCTATTAAACTTCTAGACGGACGGCAATATTTAGTGTCTCAGTGGCGTGACTTTGCACTTTGACTCTAATGTTGATACAGGCAAAGGGACTGTGCCAATGAACTTGAGCATTTTAGCTCTTCTGGGTAAATAATTCTCATAGAGGAGAATATATTTATTTGGTAAGGGATTCCTTTTGTTGTCAACTAGCTCCTTTTGAGCTGATTAAATTCTCATCAGCAACTCTGGGGATAAAACTAATTAATTTGCTAATGAGAAACAGCAATGTTTATTTTTATAAATGTGCATTTGAGATGACATATCAAACCACTATAAGTCTGGGTATTAGCAATAACAGTGGTGAATATGGTGATCGTGCAGCATTCAGGTGTTTTTGACTAAAAACAACAGAAACCTCAATTCGAAATATGCAAAGAGATTTATTACCTTGCATAACAAGAAGTTCCAAGCTAATATGAATCCAAGGTTGTTTAGCTCACACCTGGCATCATAGCACCCAACACACCAATGTCCAGAAGTGTGCATGTACATGCATGTATAGACACATGCACACATGTGCACATACACAGTACTACTTCTCTTTGTCTCTTTTTAAAACCTAAAAAATCTTTCACCACACAATCTTCTCCAATCACACAGATCAGAACTGGGTTAAATAGGTGTCATGGAAGCTAAGGGGAATAGAATTAACATCATTAGCTTAGAATAATCTATATTCAACTTGAGGCTGGACTAAAACCAGCCTCTCAGCTGGTTTACAGTGAGGGGTCTAAGTGATGTGATTTAACTGCTGCCTACATAGGGCTACTGAAATTTTTTGAGAAATTACTTTTACCGTAGGATGAGTGGTACTAGAAGGAGCTCTAACACATCCCCTGAGTTCCACCTTTCGTTTTCCCTACTGTGTGCCCGTGACTATTTCCTTCTGGTAATTAAGCTTAACTACGTCAACTACAGTGTAATTACCTATTGTCACAGCCTTTTGTTTGTTACTTGTCTGGTTTTGTCTTGGTCTCTCTGCTCAGTGGCAGAAGGACCTAATATAGCAAGAAGGTAGTCTCGGCAACCGATCTGAATTTTTGTAGGTCTGGTACCGAAACTACCCTCTTTGGGTATCAAGGCCTAAACCAGCAAAGGCCACAAATAAGGGAAGCAAGATTACAAATTTTCCAAGTGGCTCACTGGTAAAAAAGAGTGTTGCAGATGCTTGGATGCCTGCCCAAAGGCCATTTCGCTCTATTCCTTGCTTCTTGCATCTCAGTCACAGTTACTAAATCATGTTAAGTTTGGTCAGTCATGTAATCCTTTCTGTTCTGTTCTCTGTTGGTCTAGGGGCATCCATTTGATTCAGTTCTGTTCATCAGAAACGAGCACAAGTATACTGAAGACTAAAAAACCTTTTTTCTCTCTAACAAGCATACAGAATTGGAAGAGAGTTTCTTTGCCTGCCTTCTTTGTTCTGAGGGGACTCTAACATGGGAATGGGATATCGTGAGCAGTGGCAGCCATCTTGCTATCAAGAAAGGGCTAAGGTCAACACACTGAGTAAGGGTCTGTGAGGAGATCATGGTATCATTGAAATACTCTGAGATACCTACCTCTGGGTGTCATTTGAAGTAAACAAATGTATATGTTTAAGCCATTATTAGTTAGGTTCTCTGCTACTTCAAGCCTGAACACCCTAGCTGATGTACACACGGAAAAGTATGTGCTGCTGGCAGCAGGTCATAAAATGTGGTGCTGGCTGAGCGGAGGAGCAAACTGAAGAGCACTGAGGATGAATTACTCCTGGATATCTATTAGCTTATAACATAAGCTAAGAATTTAGGAACTTAGGTTACCTTTCTTTCTTTATGCTACCAGGCACTGTTCAAAGTACACCTTCATCTTATTGCCAAAGAATAGATTTGGGAAATGCTTATCTGTAAATTCTGCTGATACCAGTCAGGGTCTTCTATCTCTAGCAATAAAAATAAAAGTTATTTTTCATCACTGTTGCTATGCTATGAAGTAACAATAAAGAACATTTTGCTGCTGTATGTTGGAGCAAAAAATCAGGAAGATTTCATTTCTGAGATATTATTCGTAAGAGCTGAGTATAAACTCCTGTGTTCCTTTCTATAATGGAGAACTATAAATTTCCTGTTTATATTTTAGCTGGTCCAACAACAAAAAGAATATTTTATCTTGAAAATAATTTACTTATGTGTTTCCATCTAAAACACATGCACAGGTCAAATTTAAAATATTTCTCATAACAGATTCTAACCAGATCTAACAAAATTCATAAAACCATATGCATGTGGGTGTTTTTGTATGAACACAGAAAAAAATGTGCTGATATAGTTAAAAGTAAAGGCTTCGTCTGCCTGACCACAATGAGGATATTATGTTTAAAAACTTTTAAAACATATTTATGCAAACAAAAGTAAACCTATAATAATGTTAAGAAACCATGTGCATTATCAATTTTTTAGACTCTAAATTTAAAAACAACAAGGTCAAGAAAATGTTCAATACTAAATGGAGCCCAGGGAACATAGCTTACTGAATGATAAGTAAAATTATTTTATTACAATACAGCTAGTGGAATAAAATCAACACACGTAACTTGTACATGCAGGGGAAATACAGCCTAATGTAAATAAATGGATGGCTTTTAACACATTCCTTTACTAGAATGTGATCACCTGCCACAAAGTACACAAGCTCATGCACAAGATCAAGACTTCACATACAGCTGAGATCACAATGGCATGCATATAACAACAGCGTGCTAGAAAAACCGTACCACGAAACTGTGCAGCTCTTCTCCCCCACCCCATGAGCCACTGCCAGCAGTTGCTGTGGAGTTTGGTTACCCATATCCGTGACATGAACGATGTCCTTTGGAGAATCTTGTTCCCTGTAGCTGTAAGTATTCTTATTTTGATAATATTTTAATGATGATTGCTATCAAAATGTTAAGTAGAGAACTAGAAATTATGGGAAAGTAGACTTTTTTTTTTTTTTACAATACTGAACAATTATATACATCTTATCTCAGGTACTTACATTAAACACCACTTACTTTAAACATATCATCAAAACTAATTTACTTCTTAGGCTTAAACTAAGCCAAAAATAACACACCTGATGACAGTGCTCCAGTGAGGAGGAAAAAAAAAAAATCAACCTCCAAAAAGTACTTAGTAATTTCCAGCATTCAAAAAACATGGCAAGAGTCATTCTAAGATTTGGCTAAAGTATGACTCATACAAAGAAGTTCTACATAACAACATCTATTGGGCTATCTCAATTACATGATTTCAATTTTGAAGACTTGACTAGGATAAACCACCAAATTGACCTTATTTATATTAGTCAATGAAAGAAAGTATGGAATATAGTCATTAAAATACTTCCCCTCATTTCTCTGCACCTGTAAGTGTATTTCAAAATCCCTCTTTGCCTATTTATATCCTAAGTACATTCTGGTAAAGGCAGAATTCTATTTTGCTATTAGGCAGCAGCTGCTAAGTTATTAATGTTCATAAAAGCGCAGAATCAAAATTGTGAAACCACAGGTCACTCTGAATGGTTCAGCTCTATGCCTCTTGGCAGCGCCCTCTGTGCCCCTTTCAGAACAGGGGATTCAGTGCTTCTGGAATGCTGCAAGATATCTTTAAATCAGGCCAGGGAGTGAGGAAAAAGAAAATACAGCCAACTCTCAATAACAATGGGAGGTAGGACGAATAAATAATTCTGAAGATCTAAAAACCTTATTTTAAATAATAACTTCAATCCGCTCTCTTAGCAAACATTGGACTTAAAAATTTAAAAATTTTTGTCAGATAAAAAGAGGACTTTAGTTTTACCTCTTTTCTCTGCCCCCCCACCTCCAAACACTCTAGAGGAGGTATAACAAGAACTCTATAGTCTGACACATGTAGCTGCAAAGATGGAAGCATATTTTGACATTTAGCTTTTCCAATTTAGATATTTAAAAATATCCATCACATTCTAGTAAATGAGGGCCTATCTATATTTTCATCTTTGCATAAAAAAAGGGCTTTATAATTTGTTTTAAAAATTGGTACTCCTTCAGCAAGGAATGATGACTTACCATGATCAGTATCAGCAGTTACATCCAACTTTTCTGACTTTTGTACCTCTACAACTTGGTGTTTACCAAGTTACATTTCCTTAGAATGTAGCATTTGCAAGTGAGATGAACTGAAGATGGCAGTTTTACTCAGAATCTGCGAAATTACGACAGCGGCCAGAGTGCCTTGATAAACTGGGCATAGGAAGGCTGGGGCTTTTAAGAGCTGCCTCTCCGATTCTTATGTATCTAGAGTAAAACACTACTATTTTGCTTCAATTCCTTCTTAGTAATCATCATTCAATTAACTCAAGAGACTGATGCGAAATATGTATTTTATTGTAAAGTTCATCATATGAACTGCTTTAGTTAGTAACAAGTAATGCCAGTTCTTAGAATACATTAAGTGCAGTTAACTAAGTCTCTTGTACAGAGCAGGTATGCCATAGTGCAAAATCAAAAAAGTGACATGCTTTCTGTTGCTATATATTTAAATAGACGAGAACCTGAATAGACGAGAACCTGATCAAAAACAAAGTAAAAGCAAGTATATTTTATGATAAAGGCATCGAAAAGAATTTGAAACAAAGTGACAAGTTACAAAACCTAAATTTATGATAGTTTACTCATTTGCCTTCTAAAGGATGATTAATTTCTATAAATCAATATCATACTGCTTTCAAATGTATAATTTAAACTTGAACTTATTTTATGATCATGGTATCTTCCCTGGCAGGTAAGTATAAAACTTTAACTTATTTTAAATCGTCTTACTTTGATACAAAGTATCAGTTTTCTTTCATTGAAAGTAAAAACTCTTTAAACAGTGGTGAAAGGAGAGAACAAATATCTTAATTTAAATATCTATACCAGGCTGAATATTTTATATATACATACAAATATATACTTTGTTATATTTGTGGGGCTAGAACTTAACTGATAATGTATACGTATCTTTTGTAGTGGTGATATATTTTATTTTTCATTCATGTACAAAAAATTAACTCAGAGAAAGAAATCATACATAACAAGCAAAAATCAAATTAACTTTAAAAACATGGTATCATTTGTAAGAAATGCATATTTAGAAAATCAGTATTTCTGTTTAATATTTAAATATTTGACATCAGAGAAACATGTCTTGAATTATAACATAGAAAAAGTTAAGAGATTTTAAAAATATTTGACTGCATGAGGTGGGGACAACTGTAACTGAACAATAAAAAAAAAATTTGACTGCATAATTTAAACAGCCTCTAGTACCTCTGCAACAAATGAAACAAAAAGTTGGGTTTTGAAAATCAGTAAATTAAAATAATTGCCAGTTAAGTTTTTTTGCACAGAAAATAATACAGCCAGAAATAGTAGTTCTGAGTGTTATATCATTTTTATTCGATTTCTAAGAATAAATCTAGTCGGTAATTAAATATCTATCTGAAAATCCGAACCTCTCCAGGATATATTAAAGTGAGAATAGGAGGGAAAAAGTAGGTGAAAGAATTGTCTTTTGATCATTCTTATGTATTAAGAAAAAATTACTTAATTATTAAGCAGTTATTCTTGCTTTTCCCACTCACCCTTTTTTCTGTTTGTGTTTATCTACTGTCTTTTAAAAAATTACATAATAAATACAAAATTATTCAATTTTATAACAGAATCTAAAAGCAGTTTATGTCAACATGGAATTAGATTGTTAAAGGCATTATTTAAAGACAACATTTTGATGTTTTGCAAACTAAAACAACACCTTTTGTGATTATCTTTGATAAAAGTAGTATTATATAAATATAAATATAAACAAAGCAAGAAGAAAATGCTGCAGATACAATTTGATGAACATATTTTATGTTCTCCACTTATAATGCAGTAATATCTCAATCAGGTCCAACAGAGGACTGCATGTGTCATGGACGTTGCCATACAAAGTGAGCAGGTAGAGAGATTAGAAGGTGATGTGGTAAAAACAGCAACTCAGAGACCGGGCTTCCCAGTGTTTGAAAAGACACGTGTGGTGACTTGTTATCTTACTTGTAAGTTTATTATATTGGAATGTTGCAGCGAGAAAGTAATAAAGTTCAACTGTTACAAATATTCAAGTTCTTCACTTACCTCGTCTGGATTGGCATTGAAGGTGAGGCTGCCTTCATCCAGCTGCATATATAATTTTCTAAAAGAAAATCCTATAGGCGGGTTCTTATTGTATATGGAACAGTGACCCCAAGTGGATTTACACAACCTGTAAAAGATAAAATCAGACAAGAGAACATTACCATATTTAATTTCCCAAGTTAATGTGTATAAACATGATAAAACAGTAACATGAAATATTATCAAATTAGATTTTATAGCTCTAAAGTTTAAAATGTTTAATTTTATACTTTTAAAACCTGTTTACCAGAGTATGATAGACAAATTGCCTTTAATTTAGCAATTCTGGTGGCACTTAAAGTGAGTTACAAAGATTAATAATATTCATAGTACTATCTGAAGCTAAATATAAACTTAATGATGATGATAGCTAACATTTACCAAGTACTTACTAAATGCCAGGAACTAATTGAAGAATCATAACAATATTAACTTGCTTAATCTTTATTATAATCCTATGCTGTTGGTGATACAGGAAGGAAACACAGGCACTATAAAAAAGATGCCCAAGGTTGCAAGCAAATTGTATAAAGGCTGGATTTGAACCCAAGGAGTCTTATTCCAGAGCTTGCAATCTTAACCAAGAGGCAAAACAGCATTAAGTAAAATATGTGCTCAGTTGTGACATAAAAATGAATGGGGAGGAGGTGGAGATTGCTGGGCAGAGGAACAAATTTGTTTTCTTTTTAAAAACTATATAGATTAACAACAGGCAAACACACATTGAAATCGTTTGTAATGCTATAACTTTAATACATATACATCAAAAGCTGTGACATTAAGCATAGCTGTGTTTAAGATGATGCTTCAAAACACTGGCTCTATTACAGTGATACATGATTGTTTGAAAAATCAATAAAACCGAAGGTGCTAACAGCTTATTTCAAAACACACTATTTCTGCAGAGTGGGATAGCTGTTTCCAACTCTGTACAGAGACATTAGCTACTGATTATTATTTGAAAGCTAAAGTTTTACCTTATTACGATGCCAGAAATTCTGGCTTTATAGCACAGATCATAAAATATAAAGAAAGTACTCCAGAGACATGCAAAATACCCAAATTATGTTTTGAAACACTTTTTAATGACTGTCTCAAAATGATCTGATTTTTGTGTGTGTTAAAAAACACCTACTTGTATACCATATAAGATAATGTATTATAGAATCATACACCTGAAATCTATATAATTTTATTAACCAATATCACCCAAATAAATTCAATTTAAAATATCAACAGCAACAACAACAAACACCTACTTGTAGAGACAAACATTAAAGCAGTTTCATTTTGTGATATTCATGATTAATTTTTGGCTTAAACTTCCTTCTTTTCACACACACAAGGCACGGGAAAACAAAAAAAGTTCTTTTCTCAGGCTACAACATTAAAAAATTGTGACAATAGTGGATTAAATATCTAATTTAATATGAGAATATCTTCTTAATAGTTAATTTATATCCTTGCATTATTATTACCAAAAAATAATTTACTTTAAAACAGTACGTTTCATGGAAGGAGACTTCACTTGGGGTGGTAAACACACAATACAACATACAGATGATGTGTTGTAGAACTGTACACCTGAAACCTATATAATTTTATTGGCCATCATCACTCTGATAAATTCAATTTAAAAAAAGAAAAGAAAAAATAAAACAGTAAGTTTAGTAACTTATCAATATTTTAGTAACCTCTTTAATCTAGTTCTACAGTTTTTGACTTTTATTACTCAGCAACAGAATCTTAGTATTTAACACATCCAAAGTTTAAATAAAAACTAAGCCAGCTTTTAATTGAAAATAGAAGCAATTTATCATTAAGAAAAAAAATCCAAGTGTCATGAAAATAGGCATAATTATGTGGTTAACCAAAAGGAAGCATTTCTTTCAGAAATGAACAATGCAGATTTAAATCCTAAATGAAAAATACATTCTGGTTGAATTCATTTAGAGGAGCTTAAATATAAACTTTTTTCAAAGATAAAAACATAAATTTGCTGGAAATACTGAAATGTAGAAAAGAAATTATAAATAAAATGAACCAATTTTGAAGTATTTTCATTTCCTCTTATACTAAACCATTAAAAATTAATAACCATAATTTATTTTAAATATTACTAATTAATGGAATTTTGTCCCACTTTTGTAGTACCTTCACTATGGCAAGATAATGAGAGAATGACAGGTGATACTAATGATTTATATCTACTTAGATGTTGAGAAATAAACTATATAATTAATACTGTAATTCTGTTGCATCAGGAGGCCTGAGAAATGTCACTGCTGGTAATATATTTTGACTAAAGATTGCTATTTAGATAATTTATTAATTAAATTAGATTTTCATTTAGAAATTAAAGTCTCAAAAAGGTGTTCTCTTATTTTTTATTACATTTATCAGAGTGACATTGATTAATAGGATTATACAGATTTCAAGTGTACATTTCTTTTTTTTTACATTATATTTTCCATTACCATTTATCTTCGCTGTACCCTCTTCCACCTCTACCTCACCCCCCAATAATCTCAAGTGTACATTTCTATGATACGTGAGCTGTATATTGCATTGTGTGCTTTTTTAAAGGTATGTTTCATATTATTATGCAGTCCTCTTTTAAAATAATGAGACTTTAATAAACTTTGATAGAGAGTGCTAGAAAACCAATGATTCTTCTGTGTTTGGTACATTTTCACAACTTAAGTACATACGCTATTTCAGGATTAATATAGGTCCATAAAATAGATCCTATTCCAACAAACAGTCTTAGATTTATAGCTTAAATTTAAACTGGTTTAACAGCTGCTAACATTTCTATAATCTACATTCAGTTTAGCAAGTGGATCATCTCCTTGCTTTCTAATATTTGCCTACGTCATTGATTACATGGTGGTTGGAAAAAAAAGTAGATGAAATATTCACCAAAGCTTATGCTAATAAGTACCTCTGATAAAAAGAAATATATAAATGAGTATACAAACACACATATACTCCATCTGTACCGATGAAAATAGTAAGATCTGAAGACTACTGATTTTTAGGCATGCCTATTCTTTGTAAGGGAAGCGCAAACTACACCAGTTTTAGGTGACAAATTCTCACTTAACAACTTGTATTTTTAGACTAAACTGACAATTTTGGATTTCTAATAAACTGGTGCATCTTGATTGGTACCCTCTCTTCTAACTGTAATTCATTTTTCTCTTTATACTGTGCTCCTTTTCCCAATGGCATATATGCCTGTGATGATAACTCTATCCTTGTCCTGCCAGGTTATAATAAAGAACAACTCAAATACAAGTCCTGATTGAAAGAAATATTTCATAATGCATGTATATCTAGTATAAAAAGAACAGTTAGGATGATTAGGTTTAGAGATATCTGAATTGAACACAGTGGATTAAACTTACCCTTGCCACAGAAGTTCATCATTAGCGAGGTCCTGCCAAACACAGGAAGCTAAGCAGAGGTCAGTTGCATTCAGGTAGGACAAGATGGTAAAGCTTAGCTCGGGAGGCAACATTTCCAAATTAATGAATCCTTCCTGTCCTTTAGATTTCCTCGCCTTCAAGAGATGATATATGTCGATGCCTCCTTGGAGTTGTTTGCGATGGCTGCCGTTGGAAGCGCTGCTGGCAGCCGCCCTCCTGCTCTGCTCTCTGCTGAGGTAGCCTTGTTCGCTATAGCCTTCCTGTTGCAGCTGCTGGTTTCCGGCCACTCTCCACAGCCCCTGACCCATCTGCAAGCCTGGGAGGAAGCCAAGCGTAAAAGGTTACATTAAAAAAGGAACCTGCCTTTCCTAATGGTACGACTCTGATGTGAAACATTCATTTATCAGAATTAACATTCCTGATTAAAGCATATTAAGGAGTAATGCATTACAAAGAATAGCTGGTATACCATATGTAGAAAACTTGGACAAAGTTTCAGAAATATTTGGTTTGATTATCACCTTTATCCCAGTTTGCTAACTACTTTTAAAGTCCACAGGTGACATAATAATTTTTCACATGGTGAGATTTAAAAGTTACTGGTGTCCTAAAGACTCTTACAAATTATAATCATGTGGACTTACGGGCCAGTATTAAATAGAGCTCTGATCAGAGCACAGGACTTGAGTTAAAAGGCCTCTAGACCCTGCTTTTTATCACAACGCAGGCTAGGCTAAGCTAGCCCCTTTTAACCAAACCCCCAGATGCATAACAGCTGTGAAACAGGCTTTTAGTTTAATTCTTGCCAGTCTACATTTATGTTGTAGACTGTAATAAAATGTAACATAGGCCCTGAAGTCTAATTCAGAAACCTTATAAATTAGACACCTAGAACTCCATGATAAATAGCTCAATAATGACTATTTGGTTTCATTGTTGTTTTAAATAAAAATCATAATTTAGGCTAATTTTCCAGTTCTTCTCCATGTAGCCCTATGGATTCCTCAGAGATAGCTGGGAAAAGGCAGAAGAGACTGTGCTCCAGCCTCCTTCACCTTCTCCTCCACCCAACTGGCCTCCAACCAGAGCAGCTCCACATCTACCTGTTACAAATATTGGACTTTATCGCACACAAATATATAGAAAACAATTGGCCTAGAAATTCCTATTTGACCTTGGCTTTAAAATAAGCAACTTTTCCTAGGCAAATAAATTCAGTGAGAAAAGTGAAATCAGAAAGAGCTTTTAACTAATATAAATAATTACTTTCACAATCTCTTTTCCAAACAAAATATTCTTGTTTTATAAACCGAAGTTGACTACTAATATGTATATGTATCTCAAAATTTGGGGAAAATACTGATTTTTGTATAAAAATCATTAAACTAAATTTAATAGCATAATCTGACCTTAAAATATGGTTTTAATTAGCTGTTTATAATATGGATTAACAAAAGCAAAAGCAAAAACAAAACCAAGAAACAAAATCCAAGGATAACCAGAAATTTTAAAAGTTATTAGGAATGACTTGAGTAGGATTTCAGAGAATGTCGAAGTTATTATTTTTTTCAATAGCTATAAAGGCATGATCCACATGCATGTTTGAGTTACTAGCCATTACTTGGATAATGGTCACTATGACAGGTTACTTCTTGATGAAAACAAAGTGTCCTGGGTAATTTTTTTTTCTCTTTCTCCTTATAGGAGCTTAGATTTATAGGAGCTTAAACTATAAAGGGATGGGAGATACAAAGAAAAGAACCATATTAATAATTTATATATGTGGGGAAATTTGTTTTTACCAAGAAACCACAAAAGATAACCTTTCCATCCTACAATACAAAGCACAATAATGGTACCAGTTCCTCTATTAGCAGTTAAGCTACAATAATTAAATTCTTATTTTTATTATAGAATTTTAAGATAATGAAAAGACAAGCCACAGACTGGGAGAAAATCTTTGCAAAACACTATCTGATAAAGGACTGGAATCCAAAATATACAAAGAACTCTTAAAACTTAACAATAAAAAAGCAAATAATCCACTTGAAAATGAACAAAAGATCTCAAAAGATGCCTCACCAAAAAAGATATACAGGTAGCAAATCTGTATATGAAAAGATGTTCAACATCACATGTCATGAGACAATCACAAGTCAAAACAGCAATGAGATACTTCAGTAATGAGGTACTACTACTACACATCTATAAGAACAATTAAAATCCAAAAACACTGACAACACCAAAAGCTGACAAGGATGGGGGAATGCAAAATGGCACAGTCACTTTGGAAGACAGTATGGCAGTTTCTTAGAAAACTAAACATGCTTTTATCATATAGTCCAGCATTCATGCCCCTTGACATTTACCTAAATAAGCTGAAAATTTATGTCCACACAAAAACCTGCACATGAATGTGTATAGCAGCTTTAGTCAAAATTACTGAAAGCTGAAAACAAACAGGATGTCCCTCACTAGGTGAATGGATAGACTGCAATACATCCAATACATCCTTGTAATGGAGTACTTAGCACTATTTAAGATCAAGCCGTAAAAAGACATGCAGGAAACTTAAATGCATATTACTAAGAGAAAGAAACTGATCTAAAAGGCTATATAATATGATTTCGAATGTATGACATCCTGGAAAAGACAAAACAACACAGAAAATAAGACAATTTACCACACAAAAAATAGAGAATATCAAAAAAATGCGTAAGGAATTTTAAGTTCACTTAATGTTTAAATATGTCACCATATTACAACATACGTACAATTTAATTTTGATACAAATTTAATATTTTAAGACTGACAATTATAAAGAAAGGTATTTTATTTTCATCATGGCTATTTCTGTGTTTATCTTAGCAAGAAAATATCTAAAACTAACACTGATTGCTAAGCTCATCTAGCCTGTCATTTAAGATCTTAAACATATTCTTCTCCTTTGCTTTAGCACAACTAAAGGTAAAAAAAAAACAAACTCAAACATGGTAACTATTGTATTTGAAGTCTCAAGATTTAAGGTATTTAATATCAATTTCTGTGTATTTCCCCTACAGCATCTTTGTAGTGGCATATGGTTAAGCAGCTGTTGTTACTCTCAGGGATGTTGCTAGGGAACACAGATTTAGGGTGATTTCCCTAGGCTCTGGACTTTAATGGGGATCACTAAAATTGAGTGCTGAATGTGATTCAGAAAGCATCCGGCAGGTAGAAAGAGGTAACGCCAGCAGCTGGTTCTTAAATTAAAAAACTTGATGGGGAGAGTGGAAATTTTAAGCTCATGTACACATAATTCAGACAAAAAAACATTGTATTTTCTATTCTCCTACTGTTAAATAATACTGTAAATTGACCTCTTGAGATCCTATTTTTCTTTTAAAGCAGTTGTTGATACTGGGCAAGGACACGATACAATAAGCCACTTGAGGGAGATTTATATCATTAAGTTTATCCTTTGGAGGAGGGCAAGGGTGTTTATAGTGTTCCATCCCCACTCCCAGTCCTACTTAGGGTAACAGGGAGGTAGAATGTGGGTGGAACTGTCAGAAAAGTGATGAAACTCACAAAAGGACCTGGTATCCATTGCAGACAAGACCTGGAGGGAGCAACGCGCTGAACTCTGAAGGCGAACAGAGGAGTTAAAATCCTCGCTCCACTGGCTATTACAGGGTCTTGGGTGATTTACTTTACTATTCTTAGTTTTAGTTTTTTCAGATGTAATGTGGGAAATAATACTTATAGTTCAAAAGGCTGTTGTATTAAATAACACATAAAAAGTTCATTCCACAGTGAATAATCACTAAGATGTTATCTATTAATTTAACATGCCTGGGTTGTGGGCCAGGTCTCTAGTTGGGGACCTGCAAGAGGCTACCAGTTGATGTTTCTCTCCTTCTCTTCCTCCCTTCCCCTCTCTCCGAAAATAAATAAAATCTTAAAAAAAATTAAAATAATGAGCACTTTGGTAAAATATATGTAATGATACTTCAATTGTCCTGATGTTCTGACCACCAAATAAACTTACTTGTTCATGTTGATATTTGCATAGTGTGGTAAGGCTTATATTCATAATTCTTTGTCTCCTTTAGTTATTTGATATTTTAGCCATGGTAATTTTCCCATCGTAAATGCAGTTTTTTTTATATCAATGACCAATATTTTTTTTTAATCCAAAACCTAAAAAACCAAAAATTCTGCCTTATGTTTTGCAAAGTTTTTTAAAAACTCAGCATGTCTTATGATAGTGCCAACAGAAATGGCACGAAACAGGTCCTTATGCTATCATTAATAAGCTTCAACATTTGGCTCTAAAAGAGATATAAAATATGATACAGTTTCATGCTGGGTTCTTACATGTGTTCAAACTCTTAAAATCTGTCATTTGTGCCAATTACTTGGTCAAATATTAAGCTGCATAGCAGAATCACTGAAGAGGTAAAGAGTTTCAAACTTAATAAAAGTTAAACACAAAAGAAGTTTTTGTATTTGAAATAAATAATTTTGGTGTAAATATGTATTTTATGATGAAATCACTACTGATTATTTGTTCCCTCAAAACAGATTGAGGAAAATAGATATTTATTCCTTGGAAACAGTACTCTTTTAGAACATAATTAATCCATTTCATGTACAAATGAAAAACAGGCAATTCTTGTAGTTCTATAAAGTCACTGCAAATAATTAGCAAATACTTAACAATTGTTCCTAGCAGAAATGCAGGGTCAGGTTCCTGCGAGCTTGTGGGCAAAACATTTTTGCCAACTGATCAATACATAACCTTGTTTTTGGTGTGTTCCTGTGGATTTATTAACACAGAACTCACCAATCCTGAAAGCTTATCTAACAGGTATTTCTCTGTAAAGCACCATCACAGCCTTCTTAAACTTAGGAATACCAGACAGCTCTTCAGCATTACACTTGGGGGCCATTTTAAATCACAAAATCATCAACAAACAGCACGAACGTGAAAAAATGTGGCACTATATAGACCACAAAAGACTTGTTTGCAACATGAGAACTGAAACACGAAGGCAGAACACTGCCTTATTCAAACTTAGCTGGGGATGTGTACCTCCAACAGATGCAAACTTTTTTTGCAGTTCTGCAAATGTCCAAGAATAACTAGAAAAGTGCCAAGAGAATTGATTTGAGGGATTAAAATGGATGAGTAGGCAAATTTACTAATACAAAATCTACAAATAATGAGAACCATACTTTAAGGGTAATATTATTCAAGAAGTCCCATGCATTTTCTTCCAAATTTGAATTTATTTTATCACGTTCAGAGGATCTATAAAATTCTAAGGAGCTTCAAAATGGAACCAAAGGTATTTTCTCTTGGTCTCCAAATGTAGAAATAGTACTTCAATACTTATTATCTGAGAGAAATAAGCAAAAAATTTCACAATTATTTAGGTTTCCTAAAAAGTTCTCTAAAAGATATCAAAGTTGAAATTCTTTCAGAGGAGAAAAAAATTATGGGGAAAATTATGGCAATTAAGAAACTTATTTTGTTATTTTTCAGAATGGTAATAAAATCAATACTTATAAACAAAGATTTAGATACTCTATAGTAAGTTTGAATTCTTCAGAGAATTTAACAAAAAAATTACACAGAATTTAACATTTGTGTTAATGATTAACACAAATATAATAAAACTTGGAACTCCTTTGAAAATTGGATGAAGTATCAAACGAAGCAATGGTCAGATAGGCAAATGAATATTATTCAAGAATTTATATTTTCCTGGAATTATGCAAACATGGCTATCAATTTAAATACTGTAGTCAAATAATGTTCCCTCTGTCTCAGAGCTACTGCATGTTTGGTTTAAGGGTCAAATATTTGTGCTTAAATCTGCACTACTCACAAATGCACTCCATGTGTGTGATAGTGGACCGGAGACTCAAAAGCCTGGCATTAATGACCCACTGAACAGGGGTTGGTACCCAAACTAAGGGACCCTGGATGCTCTGCAGGCACATCAGCTAACAGATAGAGGCTATTTTATTTTTACTTCATGTACATGAATTTCATATTTTGGTGTTTATTATCATATCTTACACTTCAAATTTAACTTTCTATTCCCAAAATCCTATGCTGTTGTGGCCAGGTCACTAGAATGACATCAATGGAAATTAACATGATTTTAGGAAGATTCCAGCATTTTTCAAAAATGAAGTCTTTGGAAAATATTTAACAAGAAGAGTGCAGACAGCTTCTTGCTTAGGAAGATCCACGTATGGGACAAACAGCCACAATCACCCCTAAATGATCTATTGCACCCCTGCCTGCCAACATTCTACGCATGCTGCATGTAGGGTTATTATGCATCGCTGGTGCTTTTCCTTCCCCAGAACCTCGTTTTGGTATTACATAGCTTAATTTTAATATTCTGAACTCCAGAATTATTTTAATTCATTCATAGTTTTAGAAATAGGTTTGAAACCAGAACCAGATGGTAGGGTACCATCTCAACACGATTAAGGACATATGGCAGTGATTTTCAACCAGTGTGCCACGGGATACTGGTGTGCCACAAGAATTTTTAAAATATGCAATACCTGACTATTTAGTTAAGGTTACAGACTCTTTTCCTTAGATCATCAAATAAAGAAAAAAAAATGGCAACAGCCAACACAATAACAGCCATCCAGTGTGAATGAATCAAAATTACACCTAATTTTTTGGTCAGATCGGCAAAAACTATATTTCTTGGTGTGCCACAGAATTTTAGTAATTAGTTTATGTGTGCCATGAGGTGAAAAAGTTTGAAAATTATTGACATAAGGTATCAATTGAACAGTATATAGAAGAAAGGATACTCTAACCCACTTTTGAAAAAATCTTGTATGGTTAACTTTTGGCTTCTTGTTAAAGATAAAAGATTGAGCACATATATTTATCACCTTTGTCTCCTATTAAAATGAGAGAAAAGGAATTTAAAAAAAGGTAGAAACTAAACCTGTAAGAGAAGGGAAAACAGGATGCTGAGTGGACATGGGATTTCAACAGATTTCTGTAACATGAAAGTGGAAGGCAGAGTGGCTACTAATGACCCCGTGGAGTGGAAGGAGGAAGTCCGGAACAGCACAGAGAGAAGCGCAGCGCAGAACCCTCCAGAGGCTTTTAGGGGCCAAAGCACAGTGTGAGTGTAGGGGTCATTCAGAGCCAAACGAGGAAGAAAAACAGGATTAATGTCTCTGGGTCACTGTTTCCTTACTTACACAATAATGAAAGAAAAATCTCCCTTTACAATTTTGTGAGAATTAAATTAAACGTGTGTATATGGAACAACGGACTACAACCCATACACCAACGCACATACATCATGTGTCTAGAATGCTTAGGCATCTACCTCAACCCCTTTCCTTACCTAAGTAAATGAAGAAGCATTTTCACTAAAGAAATGGCATGACACCAGAGAAAAGACTCCCCTCCTCCCCTACTAGCACTAACAAGTGGCCCAGCGTAACGGCTATCAGACCAGAGCAAGGGCAACCACATACAGACGCACACACCTATAAATCCACTTTTTATTGTCCCAGAGATCCAATGTGCAAGCATTAAAGTGCAGCAGCAACACTCGCACACAATCACCTGGTTTATTTTCCCCGATTTCAACCAGTGGCTCTTCAATAAGTGTTAAGTTAAATCTTTTTTATCTTTTTTTAATCCTCACTTATGGAGATGTTTATTGATTTTAGAGAGTGTGGAAGAAGAGAGAGAGAGGGAGAGATAAACATTGATGTGAGAAAGAAACATCATTGGTTGTCGCCTGTGCACACCCCGGTTGGGGACTGAACCCGCAGCCTAGGTATGTGCCCTTAGTGGGAACGCAACTCACAGCCTGTTCGTGCAGGGACAATGCTCCAACCAACTTAGCCACCCAGCCAGGGCTAAGTTTAATATTAATCTAATAGACGTAGTTGTAAAATCATATACTCTACATATTACATATTGAGAGTCTGCCTCGAGTAAGCCCGCTAGGAACACACTGAAGCTCTACTTATCTGAATATGGCAGAAAAATACAACCTTCTCCTAACTTTTCCCTTTCCAGTCTACTTGGGACCCCCTATGCAAGGGTGCCCAACCTTTTGTCATCTCTGGGCCACACTGAATAAGAAGAGTTGTCTTGGGCTGCACATTAAATACACAAATACGAATGAAAATTGATGAGATAAAAAAAAAAGTTCTAAGTAAATTTATGATTTTATGTTGGGTTTTATGTTGGGTATGAGTTTATGATTCACACCTATCCTGGGCCATATGTGGCCTGCAGGCCACAGACTGGACACCCTGCAAGGGCCACCAGGTAAATGTTTCTTAAATATGGATTATGAATATCCAGCGAGCTAAAAGAAAATCAAAACAAAAGCAATGGCACAATGTCAAAAGTGACATTAGGAGCTAATTTAAAGAAGCTCTTATTGGCGTGGGACAATTTGGGCATCAAAATAAAAATAAGGACAATAATGGATTGTAGGCCTGGCTGGGTAGCTCAGGTGGTTAGGGTGCTGTCCCCATACGTCAAGGATGCAATTTCCATTGCAGGTCAGGCCACATTCAAGAATCAACCAACCAATGAATGTATAAATCAGTGGGACAACAAATTGATGCCTCTCTCTCTCCACCCCCTTCCTCTCTCTCTAAAATCAATTAATAAATTAAAAAATAATGGATTATAATCCACCACATAAAAAAGGATCCATGATTCTATACTGATGATCAATCAATAAATATATAAATATATATATAAAGGAAAAAGGAAGGAAAGCTCTCCTTTACAGTAAAATACTGACTATATAAAGACAGAATAATAGGAAAAATCAACATTTTACAACCATTGCAGAAAACATAATTCAGGCAATTATCAGTGGATCCTAAATCTGGACTTTGATAAAGAATGGAATATTTACAGTCTCAAAGTATCTCCCCAGATATTACTCATTAATTATAAAAAGAAAGTAAGAAATCAGACTGTATTTAACCAAATGATCAAAATTTAACTTTTACCAATAAGAGTTAAATGGACATCACATGACCCTAGGCGTGATACCCTGAGAAAGACATGAATTGCTCCAGGTAGAAAATGTAAAAGCTGACTCTAATCATAAGAATATCAGAGGAACCCAAATAAAGTCTGTAAAATGACAATTTTTTTCCTTCAAAAATGCCAATGGTGGAAAGTCAAAGAAAGGCCGTGGAACAGTTCCAGATTAAAAGAGAACAAAAAACATGACATCTAAATGCAATATGTGGGCTGGATCTTGTACTGGAAAAAAAATTGCCATAAAGGATATTATTGGGACAATTGAAAAACTAGATAAAAGGGCTAAAGATTGGATAAAAATATTGCATCAATATTAAATATACTGAATTTGGTAATTGTACAATAGCTATAATTCAGAAAAACAGCACCATCTCTATATTGAGTAAATGATAAAGCAATGTTACAAAATTATTTTAATTGGTGAATCTTAGTAAAAGGTATCCGCTAGTTATTTTGATTAATCTTATAACCCTATCTGTTCACAGAACTCTCTTGGTTGTGGGGTTTAGGCATATGATTTTGGAAAAACTCTTGAGTTTTATGTTCACTCAGTCTAGGAATTACTGCCCTAGGGCTCACAGAAGTGAAAGCCATTAAATAAGGAGATAAATGCTCAGCATTATGGCTTAAGAGTACTAGAGGCCCCTGTGAAGAAAAACATCAATACAGTCAATGAGAATTATTTTTGTCATTTTTGATAAAAATTTTCATTTCAAAGGATGGAGAAACTTTGTTAAAGAAAGTAGGAAAACACCCTTTAACTTTTTTTGTGTGTGGAGACTTGAGGCTTGGAATTCCTGGCTGTGTTTCCTCCTTTTATACATAATATTTATTTACTTATGTAATAATATAAATATTAAACATTATTGTTTTTTGTACTTTAAACCACCATTTATTTCAGAACTCTGTGAAAATCTCATTTTAATCCTTCCAACAACCCTAAGAGGTAGATATTATTCTAATTTATAGCTGAGGCAGTAGTGACCCAGAGAAGTTAAGTTACTTGGCCTGAGATCTGATAGCTGGCAAATGGAGCTTTAGGATTCAAACTCAGGTCTATCTGAGTCCAAAGCTTTTATTCTTAACCACCAAAACACATGCCCAGAGTTATTAGAGCCCACAGATGGCAAAGGCAATGTACCATCTGTTTCTTCCTCACCGGCTCACATCTTTCACCTCTGTCACTTCTTATTACCTCCATCCTTGTTCCCAGCTGTGCTTTCCTTTCAGGCTACTGTTCCTGTGGACAGCACATAGGCTTTAATATGAAAAGATCTGGTTCAAACTCCAGCCCAGAATCTGACGAGCCTGCAGTCTGGTCCTTATTGGCCTCATCAGTAAAATGGATAATTCTTATCCAATGGGATTTAGAGAACCTAGCCCACAGTAGGTAGTTTATAGTAAGAGGTAGTTTTATAGTCACCCCTGAAGCCCTTTTAAAGGATTACTTTTATTTTGGTTCTTTCATTTCAAAGTATGCCTGATTATTTAGAATTTAATTACCAGAGTAGTCCTAATCCTACTTCTAAATTTCATTAATTTAGGATCTGTGGAATTTGGAGAGATTCCATTTAGCTTTGCTAGGAGAATAAAATAACAACTAGTAAGGAGAAGCTAACTTTGCTTAGACTGACACACTATACATAAAAACAGGGTTTGGCAAATAAGGTCAGTGACAACAGATACCTTCAGAGTGTTAAGTGCTACCACAATGTTTAACCACCACTGGTATGTTCACACCGGACAGAGAAATGGCTAGAAGTTTTCTTGACACTGTTACTTTGGAGGATGAATTTAAAATTGGGCCTCTAAGCCCTGGCTGGTGTAGCTCAGTGGTTTGAGTGTCGGCCTGCAAACCAAAGTGTCCCTGGTTTAATTCCCCAGTCAGGGAAATACCTGGGTTGCGGGCCAGGTCCCCAGTGAGGGGGCACGTGAGGGGCAACCACACATTGATGTTTCTCTCCCTCTTTCTCCCTCCCTTCCCCTCTGTCTAAAAATTAAACAAACAAACAAACAAACAAATAAATAAAATAAAATTGGGGCTCCAATTATGCCGTATGGTATGTGACTAAATACTTCAAACAAGGTTTCAGAGCTTCTGTTTCCTACACAATAGGGGAATTCACTCCTATCTATTTTATAGGGTTGCTAATGAGCCTTAACTAGCATAACATATAAAAGCCTCTTTTAATTGGTAAGGCAATGTGTAGGTCCTGCCTCACTTTCTTTTCTTCTAATACACACATCTGAGAAACAGCTATAGTACTTTTTTTGACATGATTTTGAATAGAGTTCTTATTTTTCTAAAAAAAAAGAAAAAGAAGAAGTAGGAAAGTTTTAGTCTAAATGAATTTGTTGCAAAGAGCATAAAGGAACTTCCACCTAGAAGGTGGTATAAATTAGATTAATTACCAACAGCTATATCCGTTAGTTTTTAAGAACAATAATACTTTTCTACTTACTTCCAGTAGATGGCTGTACTTCTAAAAAAGGGATGGTATTAATAGCTGTTGCTGTATCAAATATAAAGCCTATTATTTAAAGTGTTAAGCAGCTTTAATCAAAACATCTCCTTGTAACAGTTAAACATTAAATAAAGCACTATTCTATAAGAAAAAAGTAACTGTTCTAATGTTTCAGTAATTTCATGACACTGAGCATTCAAATAGTGTATGCTGTGGAGACAACCGTAAACAATAAAGAGTGGATTATACACCGTGCACATAGAGGCTGCGCAGTGGAAGGTGGAAGAATTCAAAGGAGTCTGGAGGTCTCAAAAGAGTATTCTGCTTTATGTACTTTTGTTTAAAGCCAACCAATTCCACAAGTCTCTTCCTCAGCAAACAAGGTCAAATCACTGGTTTAAATGACTGACATGAAAAATCTCATTTAAATACTTATTATAAATGGTTAATTATCTTCGATATTTCTTAAGTGTCTGCAAAGTCGAATTTATAAATAAGAACTTCCTATCTCAGATAAAGACTGAAATGCGTACCAAAGGAGTTATCTCTCCAAAGCAATTTCTATTAAAATTTGAAGATGAGGAGTGATCACTTATTTCGATCTTTTCGAAATTTTTCATTTTTTCCCTAGTAGAAAGTAACAACTTTCTGCTATATTTGTTCATTCTAGGTTTTAAAAAACTTTAAGTGATATCATGTGATATTACTCAATGGAAGAGTAACATAGGAGATTGTGAGAAAATATTTTCTATGAGACATTTAGAATCAATTTCACAGCACAACTTTTATTTCTCTACTTCCAAAAGAACAGACCACCAAAGTCGTTTAGAAGAGTCTGAGAATTTTTTTTAAAAAAAAGGAAAGGAAAGAAAAGAAAAAACCTGATAACCAATCACACCTCTAAAATTGAAAGGCAACAATTGTAGAGAAATGAAGGAAGGGTACGTCCACAAGGAGGTCTTTCTAAGGAGAAAAGGGAAATAGCTAAGTACTAAGAGGTCACAGGGTACATTAAAGACATAAAAAAAAAAAAACCCACTCATTAAATTTAAAGATCTGGTCCTGCAAGAGCAGTTTTTGTTCCTAAAAGGCATACCAGTTGTACTTTTTTTAATTCACAAAGATTTACAATATTACTTTGTTTTCTGGAGGATTTTTCCTGTTCTTTAATTTGATTCTATAATGAGCGTTACCAAATGGCATCTAAACAAATGTAAAAATTAAGATGTGTCGTTTAAATGTAACTGACAAGTTGAGAATTTTGTGCCTATTTAATTTCACTTATTTAATTTCTTCAGCTTCTTTTGCAAAAAATGTTCCCTGTCTG
Source organism: Mormoops blainvillei (assembly GCA_004026545.1). NCBI lineage: Eukaryota > Metazoa > Chordata > Mammalia > Chiroptera > Mormoopidae > Mormoops > Mormoops blainvillei. The sequence goes on from PVJD01002094.1 coordinate 125,260, forward strand.
TTTTAACTTTTAAATAAAATAAATTTATCAAACTTCTCACTAGCATTATTTTTAATTATACTGGCTCTTACTTAACAGAACTATTTGCTCAATCTAATTATAATCAGCAGCTGCATATCCCAACCTACCTCCTCTGGACATACCACACACTCCATGCCCACCAACCACAATTGCCATTCCTAGGAGAGTTGTGGAATTAAAAAACAAAACAAACAAAAAAAAACTCCTGTAATTCTCACTGAATTACTTTTACACAAACCAAACAATGTATTAAAATAAAATGAATATTGAGGGAAACCCAAAATAGGAGGAAAATCAGAAATGAGATGAGGAAACATCTAATAATAAAAAGACTGACACTAATATGGATTTGAGTCAAGCTCCTTCTTTCTCCCTTTCTTTTAAGTCCTCACCAGAGGACATTTATTTTCATTGCATTTAGACAGGGAGGAAAGGACACAGGAAAGGAGAGAGAGAAACATTGGTGTGAGAGAGAAACATCGATTGGTTTCCTCCTATTAGCACCTAGACCAGGGATTGAACCCGCACCCTAGGTATGTGTCCTGACCAGGTATTGAACTCACAACCCTTTGGTTACGTGAGGACACTCCAACCAACCGAGCCAAACCAGCCAGGGCCAGGCTCCTGAACTAGTTGTAAGTATTGGGCAAGTCACTTAAATTTCAAAGTCTCAGTTTCCTTACCTGTATTACAAGGGTTTTGAACTTGATGATTGTTAAGGTCTTTTAGCTATAAAATTCTGTGATTCTATAAAAATAAAATAAGAAAAAAATTTTTTAAAGGTAAAATGAAGAGGTGATGGAGACAGGTATATGTATGTATGTTTACGTGTATTTAGCATCTTTCCTTTCCATCTCTCTTGTCTATGTTCATGATTTCTACAAATCACTACTCAGTGTGAGTAGATAGGGGTTTTCCAAGCATGGCTGACTGGCTAAAATCTTGCTCCTTTTTTCAAATAGCTTATAAAATCCTATGAAGTCTATTCTTTAGGAATATACAAACTGGTGATCACAGAGCTAAACTCTCTAAACCTGCTGCCTATATTTAAAATCATAAATATCTTTCCTTATCTGTATATCACAAAAGTACTTGCCCCAAATATGACGTAAACTTACTCAAGTCAGGACATTTTAGTTTTATTGTAGAATCTATGCCAATAAATTTGTCAGAATAACAAAATAATGAAGGAAAAAATAAAGAAACAGGGAATATAAATTTCTAGAAGTAGATGTAAGATATTAAAGTTGTTTTAAAATCTTAAGTAAAATACACCCTGGCCAGCATGGCTCAGTAAGTTGAGTGTCAACCCACAAAGCCAGCAGTTGCTAGTTCGATTCCAGTCAGGGCACATGCTTGGGTTGGGGGCCTGGTCCCCAGCTGCAGTGTGAGAAAAAAGCAACCGATTCATGTTTCTCTCACATTCTTTCATTCTACCTTCCCCTGTCTCTAAAATAACAAATAAAATCTTTTAAAAAATTGTAAGTAAAATAGTTCAATGAAAAAGCACCATAATCCCTGGCTGGTGTGGCTCAGTGGATCGAATGCCTGCCTGCAAACCGAAAGGTCACCAGCTTGACAACCAGTTAGGGCACATGCCTGAGTTGTGGGCCAGGTCCCCAGTAGGGGGCGCACGATAGGCAACCACACATTGATGTTTCTCTCCCTCTTTTTCTCCCTCCCTTCCCCCTCTCCAAAAATAAATAAATAAAATCTTTTTAAAAAAATCATCATGAGTCAGGTGTATATTTCATAGACCTTCAATATTAATGATTTTGATGCATTATCAAAGGCAAGCCAAGGCATTAACTGCAGTTTCCGAATTTGAATCAAAATGTAGAAATAAAATATAGCTGTATACAGCAGTTGGATTAGTAATGAACTATAAAACCATAAATTTGAATGACTAATTTCAATGTACTGTGATCAAAGAAAAGCTCATCTCTTGATAATTCAATGTTTTAGTCTACGCAAAGTACAATAAACACACAAAGCATTCCCTATTAAACCGATCATATATAGTAAATTATAATTCATGTTTTAGCTTATCTAGAAGTTATTACATGATATATTTTGTGAGTGGAAGTATTTCAACCGTGTTACTTTTGTAAGCATCTGTTTAAAATTTTGCAGCCATTGCCCCAAAGTACCATAAATGAAGTACGTTAACCTGATAAGTAGCCCCAATTTAAAAGCTATATTTACAATCTGAGAATTGACACAATCAGGCTGGTATTAAGCCCCTGGGGGGTAAAAGATTGACTTAAATAATACTTTACTAACAGATAAGGGTTTACAACATCTTTCAAAAGTGGAAGAAGCATTTGCAATTTTACGGCGAGTCACAGCCAAAATAGTGTCACAAAAAAAACCTGAAGCCCACACTTTCAATTTCCAATAAACTTATATGATTCACTAACAAAAGCTGTGCTGGTAATGCTGGAAAAGGTGGTACCTGCCACCTAATTATGCTTGAAAACAGATGTACAAGATACATTTCCACTCTAAGACACACCTCTCCCATCCCTATTTGATCTCATACGACCATAAAGGCTGCCACTGACCTGGATTCTTTCTGCTCCAGAAGGCTTTCCTCTACCCTTTCCTAACTTCTTTACTCTTTAAAAGCTACCTTTGCTCATGTTTTTTTGATACAATTTCAACCATATAAAATAGCAATGGGTAAGGGATACACACAACCTCTAGCTATGATATCCTCTGCTCATGTAGACCCTAAAAACGTAAGCATTCCTCTCACATACATCATCCCCCAGGCAGTTTCCCAAGCAAAATAATCAGCCTCCCTTCAGATAATTAGTAGGGGGAAGAAAACAGGGGGAAAAAGTCTTCCAAGAGAGATAAGGCTTGTACAAGTTTATTTCTTTACAATCTGGCATACCTCCTTCTCGGACTGCATTTCTGTTGACTGTATCTCTGCTCAGTTATCACCCAGAGTATCTGTGTTAGGCGGTCTCTAAGATGACCCCCAAACATCCTTGCATCCTGGGATTTATGCCCTTGTGTGATCCTCTCCAGACAGATTTGGGGCTGGATTATTGATTCACTTCTAACATACAAAATGGCAGTAGTGATGAGATAAACTTCTGAGATTAGGTTATAAAAGTCTATAGGGTCTTGGGTGCTCACTCTTAGATTGAAGCCAGTTGCTACACTGGGAGGCAGCCCTATGGGGGAACTCCATGTGGTGGAACAGAGGAGTTAAAAAATCCTCAATCCATTGGTTATTACTTACAGGATCTTGGCGGGATTTACTTGACTATTCTAAGCTTTAGTTTGTTCATATGTAATGTGGGAAATAATAATACTTATGCTCAAACGGTTGTTGTATTAAATGAGATAGCATATATAAAGTTTCATTCCACAGCTCATAATCACTAAAATGTTATCTATTAATTTGTTTTTATAAAATAATATTTTAATAAACTTAAAATAACCAGGTAAGTGCACTTGAAAGTGGACCCTTCTACCCTCCAGCGGAGTCTCCAAGTGAGAGCTCAGCCTCCAGGTACAGCTTGACTACAACTGCATGAAGGAACATGAGTCAGAAGTGCTCTGCTAAGTTGTGCATGAATTTCTGACCCACAAAACTTTGATATAATAAATGTTTGTTATTTTAGGTAGCTAAATTTGGGGGCAATTTGTTACTCAGCAATAGATAACTAATACGGTATCTCATCAGACAAATTGTCAAGTTAATTGGATAAAAATGATGTTTCCTACTCAAACTGAAAATAAATAAATAAAATTTACTCTTCATTCCGCTCAATTTTGTAAACCAATTTTCTTAGGCCGTGGGTGTCGGGGGGACTCTTCTACCTCGGAATATTGTTACCAGATGCCAAACATTAATAGAAGTAGAAGAAAAGCTGAAATGGAAAACATAAATTAGCTCCACCTTGCAGTACTAAAGGTCATGACATACTATTTTGGAGAGAAACACCTAGGATCCTTGAAAATATATATTCCACTTGCTAAAACAAGTAGGGTTAATTATTAAGTTACTAAATACATACGGAACTTAAAAATAAAACACCACCAAAATACTTAAATGACTGAGGATTAGGAATCAATGTAATTTCATCCAATTAATAATATTTAATTGAGCACTCCCCATGGAAGGAACTAGAGCTGAGTCATAGGGAAACAAGAGAGGACAACCTAAGAATCTGCCAAATTTATAACCAAAGTTTGACAACTGAAGCAAGTGGCAATTTATCGTGACCTTAACTATGTTCGCAGTCGCATCACTGAAAAGAATGCAAAGAACCGAAAACTGTGCCTATGCACACTCCTCTCCCCATTTGCTTGAAAAGCAACACCCTGGGTTAGAAGAGAGTAATCACTGACAATTCTCCGTCTTATTTCAGAATGAAGCCTGGTCACTACCTGGGGTCCCAAGCTGACCTTCTCTACTCCAATGGCCTAGAAACACCACACACCTACTCCCGCCTCCTGACACCGATTCCTCATTTCAATAAGCTATCACCACTGTCACTCAAGATGCTTTGCACACTCATTGGTCCCAAAGTCTTGCTGGTTGGCAAGTTTCTGCCAACTGGCAAGCACCGGTTATCTTTATTTCCGAAAAGAAAAGTAGGGGTGTACAGGAAAAAGAGGCAAGAGCTCTGAAATAGCTAGGCTGATGCTCGTACCTGAGCGACCTGCGATCCCCACCGCCGCCGCGACGAATCGGCCTCTTGGCGGGGGCTTTCAGCCAAAAAGAAAAAAAAAAGGCTCAGCCGGGAACTGGTGCCCAGGCCATGAAGAAGCTGGTTCAAACTTTACTTGTTCACGCCGGTGGAGGTGACGGCGGCGAGGATCCCAGAAACAGCACTGTATTCCTCCAAACTGAGCGCACCTCCCGCTGCAGCAGCTAGGGCTGTGAATAGTCCGAGTTTTGACGTTTCCTATTGTTGCCGGAAGTGACGTCAGAGTATGAGCCTTCAAGAAAAAAGCAGTTTATTCCCATTGTTTACGATTCATTATAAATTCCTTGTTTCCTCACTTCGCATTTCGAGCTCCTCTGAGCATCAAAACTAGGCCAAGTTCTGTTCTGCCGCTCGGGATCGGACTAGCCATCGAAAAGGCTCTCAGCAGAGTCAGCGTCCTCAGGAGTCTGGACGAAGGTGATGTGGAATCTGCAGCGAGGAATCGTGGAGCCCTGAGGAGCCAGCAGCTTTGAAGGTCTTGCCGCGGTGCTTGGCGGGCTTGGACCGGCTGTTCGGAATACAAACGGTCGGCGCGAGAAGCGCACCAGGGCAGGGGTCCGGCCGCAGGGACTCGTTGCTGGACGCTGGGCTCCCGTGGCTATCTCTGATTGTATATGCAACCTCTCCCTCTTCTTTTAGGAGCCCGCTTCTTTGCTCAGCGGCTGCTGGGTGAGCCCGGGGGAACTGGCGAGGCTGCAACCTTAGACGGGGCTGGGGTCCCCTGTCTCCGATGCCCTTACCGAGGCCCTGGGTGGGAGCGAATGACCTGGCCTCGCTTTTCATTTTTTAAATCAAGTGGAGGGAGCGGAGCCCGAGATGTGGCTTGCCGATATACCCAACTGGTACGTCCCTTTGTAACAAGAAGTAGGCAAAATCGTGGCAGCTCATCCTCTTGAGATTAGGTTGTGATTTATGGTCAGGAAGTTACAAGAGACTGACTGATTCCTCCTGTTGCATCTGAGCTGAAGGGCAATCCAACTCCTTGGAGATATTGACTAGAAGGGAGAGGTGAAAGTAGTGATGTTTTCCTTGCTTGCATTTCCCTGGTGTTTCAGTATTTTTCCACTTTCCTAAAAGACTGTTGATTTTTCCTTCACTATGAAGAAAATCGATCTTGACGTTTTGATTCCGGAATTATGGCTATACTAGACTTTTTCCTAAAGCTATCCAAACCTTTGAGCAGTTTTATATGTAAACGCAGCAGTCCCACTGAATTCTATACTTGTCCCTTCCTTTGTTTTTTCCCCCCCCAATTTTCTCAATGTTTTCTTTCCCAGACCTTTCTCTCTATCCCTTAGAACAGTATATCCCTAATATCTTTTTGCAAAAAGTTTATAAACTTATTTTTTCCTCATCTCTACTCTATTTTTCTACAGTTTATTTCCTTACTTTATTTTTTATATTTTATTATTTATGCTATTACAGTTGTCCCACTTTTCCCCCCTTCTCCCCACTCCATCCATCCCGCCAGCCCCCCTCCGATCATTGGCCCCTTCACCATTGTCCATGTCCCTGGGTGTTTCTATATGTTCTTTGACTAATCCCTTCACCTTCTTTCAATCAGTCCCCATCTCCACCATCCTCTCTTAGAGTTGTCAGTTTGTTCCATGATTCCATGCCTCTGGTTCTATTTTGCTCATTGGTTTATTTTGTTCGTTAGATTCCTTTCCTCTTCTATTTTTGATACACGTTTTTTATATATGAGTTATGTCACAAACTTAGTTATCAACCATAATTGTTACAGTCAGTATAGTTGCTTCATTCTGAACAAAAATCACTCGAAGTTCAATGGCGTTACACTGGGAGACATCGTTTAATGACCCCCCGCCAGCAATGAGATCTAGATAAACTAAAAACCTATTGAGTTCAATTGGGCAGATCTGACTTACAGAGACTTCGCTAGAGGAAGCTAGGAAGCAATATTGAGACCATCTTAATGGTTGAATCTAGACTAAGCTGAGTAGTATCTCCTTTTAATTTTCTTTGATATGGGTTATAAAGTATGAATATTAATCTTAAAGTTATAAATTATTTTGCATGTCATAGATTATGAATTATTTTAATATCCTAATTTTTAAATTTTATGATAGACTCAGTAAGGCCTTTCATGAAAATGTAGTGCAGTACCTAATTTTTTCTGTAATACTCACATTTTGTATCCCTTTATTATTTTTTTTCTATCCTGTGTTATCACTTATCTCCTTCATCTACAGATCCACGCTGTACTTGTATCTTACTCTTCTTCAAAATATTTATTCTGCTGGTACTGAAGAGGATGTGTTCCAGGGACATACTTTGTTGTCAGAAATTCCATTACCAGAGGTAGAAATAATGAGACACTGATATATATTCCAGAACTTTAGAAAAAGGAGATACTGTAGAGTGTTCAATAGAACAAAATTACATGTATTGGAAAGATGGAATATACATCTGGAAGTATTAAAGTTTATGGGAAGGAATACAATTTATATTAAAGTTATAGAATGTCTTAGAGGAAAAGGTGCCCCTAGAAGAATTGTGTTAAGATAGATGAGTCTGAAACTTACAACAAGCTCAGACCTACTATATTGGCCAGTGATAATATTTAAGAATATATTGCTTGTAGTTATAGCCATATTAGTTACCACCTTACCTTTCCTTGGAATGTAAAGACTGGTCATAGGAAATCATATCTCTTACTGCTTCCATTGTTCATCTGTGTATCCCCAAATCATCCTAACGATGTTAAATAAGATTGACCTTTTTGGCCAGTATTTTGCATAATGCGATTTCAGGATTACTTCTTTTTTCTAGTGATCTCCCATTTGACAGTGCCTAAAATTTCCCCTGCCTAACAATGTAAATATTTAGTTGAAGTAATTTATTGGCTTAAAAATAGTGACTTAAAATGCCTGCATGACTGTATAAAAATATATTCAATAATCAGTTCTTTACCATATAGATCAAGGAGAAGAGACTTGGATCAGGAAGCTACTGTGTTCCTAAAATGGGGAAAGGGGTCAGAACTGGGTGGCTAGGAACTTAAACTAGTAATCTTACTAAATTTAGGATTTTACACACTGTTAGCCTTATTCTCTCTAGTTGGGTACAGATGGAAGTTGTGTAAGGAAATGACTTCTATCCTGGGCAACTGCTGGAAGGCTGACTGGGGGGAAAGATCATACTGACTCTACTTCACCAGATTTATGAATTGTTCTGTTTTGTTTTTAATGTCATGACTTCACTTTAAAGGAGTTTCATTCCCAGAGGATTCATGACTCAAGGTATTGTTATATATTATTTTCCTTCTATAAAGTGTCCATGGACAGTTACAAATAGATGTTTTTAAGTATGTTATTGAGCTTTGCCATACTAGTTGATTAGACTTAGAGTTTAGATAGCTATATTTCTTTTATCTCTTTCTAGCAAAGGGTCTTAACTATTTGTAAAAATTTATTTATTTTATGAACCTCCTAGGGAATAATGTTTTTTGAGAATCTAACAAAAAGCCCTACCATATGCAATAAAAAGATCATTTAAAAATACAATTCCATGGTATTATTTTCTTTGGGATTTAAAAAAATGAACCATTTTATTTAAAATGTCAAACGTTTTTCATGTCTTTTGGTGCACACACTTCTATAAACACATTATTCTGTTATGTATATTCTTCGGAGTCATGTTTCTGTCTCATCGGCCCTATGTATGTCAGCTTTAGTAGATATGGCCAATAAATTTCCCAGAGTAACTGCACTAATTTACCTTTTCACAGCAGCCTGGGTTTCAGATCTTCTATGACCTCACATTTTTATTTACTTTGTGATTTCCTAATAATTACTGGAGTTGAGTATCTTTTTATACCTTTACTTTTCTGTAAACTTCCTGTTCAGGTCTCTTTCCCATTTTTTTCTATTGCGTTGTCTCTCTTTTTCTTGTTGCTTTGTAAGAATTTCTTTACATACTCTAGATATGAATATTTTTGTTGGTTATATATAGGACAGCATCATCTTCCATCAGTGGTTTATCTTTTCACTCTCTTAAAAGTGTCTTTTGATGAACAGAAGTTACTAATTTTAATGTGTTTCATTTTATCAGTCATAAGATAAGAAATCTTTCTGTACCTGAAGCTCATAAAGATTATTCTCTTATGTGATCTCCAGAAAACCTGGTTGTCTTATATTTTACATTTAGATCTTCAACAAACCTGAAATTAATTTTGTGAAGAATGTGAGGTACCCTTTACATCAGGGGTTCAAGATTTATTTATTCCATCTGGATATTCAATTGACAAAGTACCATTTATGGAAAAAGACCATCCTTTCTCCAGGGCTACTCGGCATCAAGTTTGTCATAAATCTAGTGTGAATATATGCATGGTCTGTTTCTGGACTCTATTCAGCTCCATTGTTCTATTTGTATATCTTTTCACTAATTCCTAATTTAACTTTATTCTGAATCTTAATATCCAGTGGTTAAGTCCTCCAACTTTGATCTTGATAGTTTTCCTTTATCTTTTGCATTTCTATATAAATTTTAGACTCAACTGGTCAATTTCCACCTAAGAAAAACTGCAAGGATTTTTTGCGGGGGATGGGGCCAGGAGGGAATGCATCGAATCTATGAATCAATATATCGAATGTTTTGATCGTTGATCAAGGTGCACACCTCTTCTATTTAGGGCTACCTTAATATCTCTCGATAAAATTTTATGGGGTTCTTTTTTAAGTCTTACACATCTTTCCTACATCTATTCATATATTTATGATTATTTATTGAGACTATAACATTATTTATACATATGTAATTTTTAAACAGTTTGTAATTATTTGGAGAATACAGGGAAATACAATTGATTTTTGTATATTGGCATTCTATCCAGCAACCATGCGAAATTCACTTATTTCTTTTGACTTTTTGTATATACAATTATGTTATCTGTGATTAATGACATTTTTATTTCTTCCTTTTTAGTCTTTATCCCTTTTATTTCTTTTTCTTGCACTTTTGTGCTATCTACCACCCCTAGTACAGTGCTGAATGGAGATAAGACTGGGTAAGCTTGCCTCATTCCCATTCTCAGGAAGAAAGTGTTTAATATCTCACTTAATATTAAATACGGTGTTTGCAAGAGATTTTTATAGGTAACCTTTATCAAGTGCAGGCAGTTCCGTTCTACTGCTAATGTCCTAAAAATTATATAATGAATGAATGTTGAATTTTATCAAAGGCCCATTCTGCATACATTGAAATAATTATAAGATTTTTTTCTTTATTTGTTAATGTATTGAATTATACTGAGTTTTTGTCTTGTTTTATACTTTGGATAACAGTTTGACACTATTTTATTAATTTTGTTCAAATTGTTTAGCTTTGACCACTAGGAGCTAGCTATTTCATCTGGTCCCTGTGTCCTTTTGACACACCCCATCAGTGTCGGATTGGTTGGTTTGTTTTGTGTGTACTTTCTTACTATCTGGACCTATATAAAGGTTCATCTTGCATATTTCCTGCCCCAGGCCTAGAGTTAGCCGTTTCTCTGGGGACCACTGGCTCCTTTTATTGGAGAATAGCATCACACACCAAGATCTGGGTGCCATGTGTGCTCTTTGCTACTGGGGTGTCAGTGCCTTTAGTCACTTTCAGCTGGCAGAGAAAGGAAATATATGTGTGTATAATAAGCTATCTTTATCCACACATCTATAAATATTTCAGTATGAAACTATCTGTGTCTATATTAAGCTAAACATGAATTCGTACTGATGTCTCCAACTGACCCATCAGGCGCGGCTTATCCCGGCCCCTCCCCTGCCTTATTTGTAAATTCCCCGTGAGCTGCCTGGCCCTGCTACTCAGCCAGCCATTTGTGGGCCAGCCTACATGTGTAAAAGTGTAAGAATTAACTCATGTATACATGGGAAACGACTTTATAAACTAAAACCAAAGAGGCAAAGAGGTAGTTGTCCAGGTGAGCATCAGAGAGAGGGGGAAAAATAAAAATCTAGGATTTAGCAGCTCTGTATGTGAACTTTCCAAAATCATCCTATCTCAGCACCCGCTGGCCTCACTCTTCGCCGAACTGTAAGGGGCCCCTCGTTTCTGAACCTACCTTGCTGCTGTTGCTTTTCTCCTAAATAGACAGATGAGACTGACCTGTCTCTGCTCTGCCAGGTTGGTTATTACTCATTCATCTGCTTTTCATCTTCCAAAATTTGGTTGATACCTCTTCTGTCATGTGTAATCCCTCTAGTTCTGTTTGCTCTGGTTAGAATATATGGTTTTTAATGTGTTTTTTTTTTTAAGCAAAGCATCTTATTGGTAACTGTATGAGGTCAGAGCTCTGGGAATAATGACTAAACCTGTGCTAAATTTCTGACTTCATATTTTTACTGATTTTTTTTTTTATGTAGCCTTTATAAGCATCCAAAATAGTCATTGACGGAGATTATTTTGGGTTGATGTGTCTTCCCAAATGGGACTTTGTTATTCAAAATAAACTAGCTGGGAGAGTATCATGTATGAGACACATTGTAAGAGCATGAACATAAAGCAAACTTTTTTTTGTAGAGAAAAAATATTGGAAAAAGCACACTTTATATTCAGGAATATAAGGTAGATACTAGGCAGTACTAGACCAGTAGGGAAGATAAGCTAGGGAAGAAATAGCAAAGATAAGATAAATATGGTAAGTGGCCATAGGAGATATGACAAAACAGAATAGAGAAGCTTCAAAAATATACATACTTAACCAGTGCTTTATGGATTTTTATTTTTAGGTGAAATAATAGATTATTTCAAAAGTCGGAGCTGAATGTAATGTTAAACAATGGCAACAGGTGACTTAAAGAGAAGCTTACGGAACCTAGAACAAGTGCTTCGTTCGCTAAATTATCCTCACGAGGTGGATTGTGTAGGGTAAGCTATAATATAAAAACTTAACCTGTAGTCTTTGTGGTAATGATTTGATATAATATTTGACATGTGGGGGGCATATCCAGATAAAGACACTGATTTTATAAAAAGCCCAACTCTAGAGATTTAAAACACCTTTTAGAAGTAGCAGCATAATGTACGTCAGTGTAGAATAAATTTTAAACTCATAGAAATATAATGAATTCATTAGTTATATAACTTATCACCCTTTCACATTCAGTTCGATAGTATTTCTTTAGGATTCGAAAGATTCTACATAATGGGTTTCTTATGGCAACTTATACTTGTCTGAAGATTATTAAGCTAACTCATGTAACAAACCCCGCTTTGAATGGGGCTTCACTTTAGTTTCCATTTTCCAAATATGACTTACTTGCTTTTGTAGAATGTAGCAACACATATTTCTTCTATATTCATGCCAATGTAATATGGTGTTCCTATCATCCTCTATCCCCTCATACCTTTTTCTTCTTACCTGGGATCATTCATTGATTAAATATTTCCCCCTCTAGGAAGTAAGCTGACATCTAGTACTTAGTTTCGTTCACTGTAGTATCACCACATCTAGAATAGAATGACACCTGGCACATAATTAGAAGCTAATTAGACATTTATTCAATGGGTATCAAGGGACAAGTCCAGATTAGGGACATGTTCAAGTAGTAGAGCTAGTCTTGGTTAAACCAACTAAGTAGAATCCTGGAGTAATAGGCTTTACATATAAGAATGGATGTTCTGATGGTATACTAGGGAGCGTTAACACCAAGAGATGACTGCAAATGAAAGGATAGTGAGGAGAGCAAGGAGAAAGTTGAGTTCTAGTGGCTGTTGCTATAGACACTATATATGAGAAGCAAAAGGTTTTGCATAGTACATTTCCATAGCAGGTACCGGTCACAAGCTGGTACCTCAAAACAGGGAAATCTCTATTGTCTAGTCTTGCCAGGGCTTAACCAGTTTGAATAGCCAAGTTTTTTCTTACCACCTTAACCATCAACATTTTAAAGGACATTTTGTATAGGAATAATTCTAAAAGATACCTGTTATTTTCCTTTCTTCTGAGTACACTGTTTAAACATTTGATTTTCTTATTGACCCAAGTGTCATTAAGAGCAATGATTTTTATATATATTTTTTTAGAAAATTTTTTTTTTCTTTTTAAATCTTACTATATTTTTTCCATTACCATTCAGCTCCCTTAAATGTCCCGCCCCTCGGCACTGTTGTCCATGTCCAGGAGTCCTTTTTCCTTTTTGCTCTATCCCTCCACCCCCCTAACCTCCCCTCCCCAGCTGTCGTCCTGCTGTCCATCTCTGAGTCTGTCCCCATTTTCCTTGTTCAGTTTGTCCATTAGATTCCACATATGAGTAGAATCACATGGTATTTGTCTTTCTCTGACTTGCTTATTCACTAAGCATAATGTTCCCTAGGTCCATCCATGCTGTTACAAAGGATAAAATTATCTTCTTTTTTATGGCCAAATGGTATTCCATTGTGTATATGTCCCATAGTTGTTGTATCCACTCATCTACTGATGGACACTTGGGCTGCTTCCATATCTTGGTGATTGTAAATAACACTGCAGATGAACATAGGTGTGCCTATGTTCTTTCGAATTAGTGTTTTGGGTTCCTTAGCATATAACCCCTGAAGTAGGATCGCTGGGTCAAAAGGCAGTTCCAATTTTAATTTTCTGAGGCATCTTCATACTGCTTTCCACAGTGGTTGCACCAACCTGCATTCCCACCAGCAGTGCAAAAGGGTTCCCCTTTCTCCACGTCCTTGCCAGCACTTGTTGTTTGTTGGTTTATTGATGATAGTCATTCTGACAGGTGTGAGATGGTATCTCATTGTGGTTTTAATTTGCATTTCTCTGATGATTAGTGACGTTGAGCATCTTTTCATATGTCTATGGACCATTTGTATGTCTTTTTTGGAGAAGTGTCTATTCAGATCCTTTGAGTGTTTTTTTAATTGGGTCGTTTGTTTTTTAGGCATTGAGTTTTGTAAGTACTTGATAAATTTCAGACATTAACCTCTTATCAGATGTATCTGCGAATATATTTTCCCATTCTATGGGTTGTCTTTTTATTTTGTTGATGATTTCCTTTGTTGTGAAAAACATTTTTATTTTGATGTAGCCCCATTTGTTTATTTTTTCTTTTGTTCCCCTTGTCTGAGGAGATATATCTGATTAAAAAAATTGCCACTAGCAACATCTGAGATTTTGCTGCCTATGTTTTCTTCTGGATTTTTATGGTTTTGGGTCTAACATTTAAACCTGTAATCCATTTTGAATTTGTTCTTGTGTGTGGTGTGAGAAGGTGGTCTAGTTTCATTTTTGTGCATGCTATCTGTCCAATTTTTCCATCATTATTTATTGAATAAACTTTGTTTAGCCCATTGTATGTGCTTGCTCCCTCTGTTGAATATTAATTGAATATAAAGGTGTGGGTTTATTTCTGGGCTCCCTATTCTATTCCATTGATCTATGTGTCTGTTTTTATGTCAGTACCATGCTGTTTTAATTACTATGACCTTATTGTATAGTTTAATATTAAGTAGCATGATTCCTCCAACTTTGTTCATCTTTCTCAGGATTGCTGTTGCTATCCTGAGATAGCAACATGTTTTGTGGTTCCATATAATTTTTGAAATATTTGTTCTAGTTCTGTGAAATATGTCATTGGAATCTTGATAGGAATTGTGTTGAATCTATAGATTACTTTAGATATTATGGACATTTTAATGACATTAATTCTTCCTCTCCGTGAACATGGTATGTGCTTCCACTTATTTGTGTCTTCTTCAATTTCTTTCTTCAGTGTCTTATAATTTTCCAAGTACCGGCCTTTTACATCCTTGGTTAGGTTTTTTCCTAAGTATTTTATGCCTTTTGAGGCAATTGTGAATGGGATTGTTTTCTTAATTTCCCTTTCTGTTACTTCGTTATTGGCATGCAACTGATTTCTGGATATTAATTTTGTATCCTGCTACTTTGCTGAATTGTTTATCAGTTCTAGTAGTTTCTGAGTAGATTCTTTGGGGTTCTCTATGTATAGCATCATGTCATCTGCAGCTAAAGACAGTGTCACTACTTCCTTTCTTGAGTAAGAGAAGTAAAAGTGGACATCCCTGTCTTGCTCCTGATCTTAAGGGGAATGCTTGTAGTTTTTGCCCCTTAAATATGATGCTGTCAGTGGGTTTGTCATATGTGGCTTTTATTATGTCTAGGTATGTTCCCTCTATTCCCACTTTGGTGAGAGTTTTTATGATAAATGGATGATGGATTTTATAAAATGCTTTTTCTGCATCTTACGGAGAGCTGGTTCTTCAAAAAGATAAATAAGATTGACAAACCTGTAACCAGACTCATCAAGAAAAAAAGAGAAGGAACCTAAATAAATAAAACCAGAAATGAAAGATGAGAAATAACAACTGACACCAAGGAAATACAAAGGATTCTAAGAAGATATTTTGAACAACTATATGCCAACAAACTGGACAACCTGGACAAAATTGATAAATTCCTACAAACATACAATCTTCCGAAACTAAATCAGGAAGAATCAGAGAATCTGAATAGACAGATTACACCTAGTGAAATTGAAGCTGTGATCAAAAAAATCCCAACAAACAAAACCCATGAATCAGATGGCTTCACAGGTGAATTTTACCAAGCATTCTGACAACTAACACCTTTCCTTCTCAAACTATTTCATGAAATTCAGGAAGAGGGGAGACTCCCAAACTGAGTTTATGGGACCAGCATTATCCTAATTCCAAAACCAAATAAAGACATTAAAAAAAAAGAAAATTATATCCCTGATGAACATAGCTGCTAAAATCCTCTCCAAAATGTTAGCAAACCAAACACAACATCAGAAAGATCATATACTGAGTTCAAGTGGGATTTTTCCAGGAGTGTAAGGTTGGCACAGCATTCACGAGTCAATAAATGTCATTCACCACATGAAGAAAGTAAACGATAAAAATCACATGACCATATCAGGAACAATAATTTTTAGACTGTTTCATGGCCGGGATGACCGCAGGGCCCGTCGAGGTGGGTGACGAATGCCGTGTGCTGCTGCTGCCGTAGCCTCTGGCTGCTGCCTCACATCACGCGCAGCCGCAGGCACACACATGTTCATTCTTCCGACTTTTTCCTATTTAAAAACTTTTTCCTGTGATCTGTTTTTTGTTCTGGTATGCCAGCTTATACCTGTTTTTCTCCCTGTTTCTTACCAAGCTCCTTAGAAATGAGATGACCAAGATTTTTGAGGTGGTTTTATATGAGATGTTATATGCAGGCCTGGCTATCTTCTATTCATAATGTACATAAAATGAGGCAGATTTTGCTGTTCAGGAGTTTGTTTGTTTTTTCCTTTTTAAAACAGCCTTACAGATAGACAAGATTGCCAGAGCAGTTTTCTCATTAGGTAAAATATTATTGTACCCATTAACATAAAAGAGAAATAGTTTATATTTGTCCTGAAAAACAAATTATAATGCTTTCATCATATACTTGTTATCTGCCTCATTAAAAAAAGAAATGGAGTGGGAATAGGAAGATTTGTGTACATTCTGAGTTTTGTGGAAAAAACAAACTTTATGTGTGCATTATTCAATTGAACAAATATAACTGGCTACTTGAACCAGTCTCTCCGGCGCTTTGCTATGGGAGAATCTGAAGGTACTGCACATGGAGAAAATGGGATTCATATGTGCAGACAATTAGAAAACAGCACAAGACAGAGCATGAGGCATCAGGTACTGAATAGCCTGGGAGTCATTCTGGGAGAGAGAAATGCGGATCAGAGCACTGAGGATGGCTTCATGGAAGGCTTGAGATCTGAGAAATGATGTATGAAGTATGAATAATAGGCAGGGATAAGTGGGCTGGACACCTTTCTAGACGGGAGGAATTAGCATAATCTAAAATAAGGTACAGATTTCAAAGGACCCTGGTACAGTTGAAAGACACCGATCAGCCCAGTTACAGTATCCCAATCCTGTTTCCCTCATCTGTAACTTAGAATTCATAATGTTTTACCTTTGCAGTTTGTGGTGAAAAGCATATGAGGTAAAGTAACAAGTGTTTGCAAGAGCATGAAGTACACTTGAGCACTGTAAGATGGTACATTTGCTTGGTTAGGAGACAATGCACTAGATTTTTCTGTTGGTACTAAAGAGTTATTGTGTTTGAGCAAATGAATAACAGAATTTCTTAGTAATTTGGCTAGACTGATTTAATATAGGGAATAGAATCTAAAGGGCCCTGTGCATCACTTAATTATTATGGTTATAGTGTTATGTTATAAATTATTGACAATAATTCTTGTATTTCCCTAATTATCCGACTTTGTGGAATTATGCTCCTTAAAAATGTTTTTCTTTTCCTCCCAACAGTTTGATAAAAGGAGATACAGCAGCATCTTTGCCCATCATCAGCTATTCCCTGACCTCATATTCACCTTTCATAGCAGAACTTCTGATGGAATCCAATGTAGAGCTCATAGCAAAGAATGACTTGCGCTTTGTAGATACTGTCTATAAGGTATTTGAGTTTATGAAACAATAATTGTTTCAGAAGTCATTGATTTTTTTAAGATTAGTGTTTTATAATAACTTCTTAAACATGTATGTTAATGCCACATGTATAGTTGACAAGAGCATTTTCATAAGCATTTACCTCATTTAAATGCAATGCCTATTGCCATGAAGGTGTAACCGAAGTTTGCTTTATGTTTCATACTCTGTTAAATACCACGGCTGGTAAACATTTATCATTGTTTATCATTTGCCCTTTTTTATATTAAATTTTAGTAAAATTTGGTATGCTGGCAGAAGTTAGAGAGAAATGTGGTTTTACTGAGTAATGGTTGTAGTTCATAGAATTGTAAGTTACTTTAGTTGCTTGTAAGAATGAACAACAGCTTCTTCTGAGATTTTGTGTTCCTTGTGACCTGGGACCACATCTTACATCTACCCTAGTAGTTCCACTTGTATTACATACGCTGAACTTAATCTCATATTTGATTTTTTAAAAACCCTATTTATTATTAATTTTTACTCAAGTACTCTAGTTTTCTTAAACTTTTAAAAAAATGGTAAAACTCATTTATCAAGTCAAATCTTTTTCTTTTTTAAGTAGTAAGTTGCATTTAATGCAATGGGAGATTGTATGTGTAGGGTCTCTGTTTAATCTTCCCTTTCTTTGCCTTTTACCCAGAAAACTTCTATGGAAGCCTGATAGGTACTTCTAAGAAATTCTAGGGTTCGTCAGTTTTTAAAAATTACTGGTTTTGTCTATTACTCTCAATTTACAAATGAGAAATTGAAACTCAGAGGCCTACTGACTTTTCTGAAAGAAAGTTATGTAGTGGGAGAATTATGAAAAAATAGAACTATGATTTTCTGATATATCTGATATGGTATTTTTTATTCTACAGTGAGCTAAGGAGTAGTTCTAGTACCTATGAGGATATTTGGACTTTTTGATCATTGGCTATATTTTTCCTTCTTTCTGGACAGCCATCTGTTCTTTGGTACATCCCTAACCCCTGTTTCTATCTAGATCCCTCTCCGACCTGGCTATGACTCTTATCATTTCTATAAATCTCTTTAGTATCTTTCAAATAAAAGGCCACCCTAACCAAGTGACCATTTATTATTTTGGATTTTTGAAAGAAATTGTTCCCAATTTTTCATTGATCTATTCCCTCTTTACAGCTTCTTCGTGATCAATTTAATTACAAACCAATCTTGACAAAAAAGCAGTTTCTCCAACGTGGATTTGCAGAATGGAAAATCCAAATTATCTGTGATATTTTGAATTGTGTGATGAAGAAGCACAAGGAGTTGAGTAGCCTTGAGAAGGTAATTTTCTTAATAGATTTTAACTTATGCTAAGTGGCCAGTAGTGTAATGTGTAAAATCAAATACTTTAGATAGCAAGTTAATACATGGTATAATTAATTACTGCATTATTCACAGATTTGTATAACCCCATAATACCTGGTGTTTGCTTTAATCACTAGTCACTTGTATTTACAACATTTATAACTTGGAACTACTAGTCCTAAACCAACAGTTCAAACAGGACATTTTCATCACTTCTTGTTTTTCAAAAAGACATCTCGTTTCATAGACTCTCATCGTTTGATAGTCATATTTCATATACAAAAAATTGGCATGATAATAGAATTTAAAAATACATCATGCTTTCACACAAAATTTTTTACACCTTAATACTTTTTTCTTTTTTGTTTTTTAGACTTCATCACAACAAAGAAAGAAAATCAGTTGTGTTAAGTCAGAACCTCCTTCAAGCAGTGAGAAGACATCTATAGAACCTGTTGGCATTGACATCACTGGCAGGTTTATGACTTCAGGAAAGGTGGGAAAATACAGTGAGTGTGTCATAGTGTTAAGCGTTACCTACCTAATTAATCCAACATACAAGGCTCACTTTTCTAACTATGAGCTGGTAAAACATTCCAGTTAAATATTATAAGGATTTTTAACAATGCATTTACCATGTGCTATCTGGGGACTATTCCAAAAGTTCTAAGAAGAGGATAGAAATGTAGAATTGAACTTTCTCTTTATATTTTTAATTCTTATTTCTGCATTTTTCCACCAGATAGAATACAATGATTTAGGAAGGTTATATCATGTGCTCATGAACATTTATTCCTAATTATGTATTTAGTCTACCTAAAACATGGGAACATATAAAGAACATACCTTTCGTTATAGGTTATGATGATTCATTTACCTGTATTCTTATTTCTGTATGAGGAATATGAAGTATCCAATGATTGATAGTTCCCAAATCTATAATCTGGTTTTTGGTTAGTGTTTTAATATCTTTGCTGATAGATATCTTCCCTGCCCTTATCTGATTTGAGCACCTGTGGCCAAATGAGTCCTCCGTAAATGCATAGTTTGACCTAATCCTTACTCTCAGGGCTTGCCCTTTGGCACTATTATGTTTGAATTGTTAGCTGACAGTCTAATATTTTGTGGTTTAATAAAAATTTTTAAAAATTGTAATGAGTTTTATTCACAGGGCCAGTTCTTGATTATTTATATGCAAATTATGTGGTAACATTTTTTATGATGAAGTTATTTTTTAAATAACTTTTTGTTATGGAACATTTCAAATATTTACAAAATCACTCCTTCCCAGTTTCAGCATTTTATCAACTCTTTGCTAATTTCATTTCATCTTTATTATAACCACTTTTCCTAACACCTTTTTCCCAAATCTGAAACAAGTTGAAACAAATCCCAGACATCACTGAAGAGATATTTCAATATTTTTTTCTAACCTATAAAAATACTTTAAAAGATAATAATCACAACTTTCATTACACATAAAATATTAATAGCTTAATTAATGTTTGATATGCACATTGTATGTGGTATTTAAGCTTTTATAAAGGTTAAAGGGAAGATCAATGTTCTTTTGCCAAGTTACTATGTGTATGGTTAGCATAATTGTGTGAGGGAAACACTGAAGCGGCTCTGACATTTTTCTTTATGCAGAAGAAGGCTGTAGTGATCCGTCACCTCTATAATGAAGATGGTGCTAACACCCCTGAGGACACATTAAGCACAGTAACAGATGTCGATGAAGCATTTGCTGTGTGTGACATAAAGGATACCGAAATAAAGAATCCTGAAGAAAAGGCCCCTGAAATCAAGTCTGAGCAACAAGTAAGAATTTTGGACTTCTTTAACAGATGCCAGTATTTCTTACTTCGAGGTACATGATTACTTCAGCATCTAAACTTTGGAGTATCTCTAGTCTTTCCAATTATTATTCATGACACATTGTCTTTTTTACACTTTGATAAGAATCAGTAAGTCTTACGGAATATAACTTGACAGGGATTCCTTAGTACTTATAAGTAGTGTGCTGGACTAGGTGTTATGTGTAATGCTGAGATGAATAAGACATAACATAGTGCTTGTCTTCAAGGCATTTACAGTGTAATGAGATATGGAGATATACTGCTTAACACTGTGAAGGTTCTCTGTCACCTCCCTATATGGAGGAATGAAAAAACGTGGTACACTACTCTCTTTTCATCTTAATTTTGGGGCCTTTGGTGTCCTTTTGTCTTCTCATTTAGAATATCTTTTCTATTACTATATTGCCACAGACCCTGTTACAGTATCTAATCTTTATTGCTTCTGCTAAAACTCCTTTTTCTGTCTTTCTTCTGCCTTATGACATCTGTATATCTCAGTATGCAGTTGGTATTTATAAAAACTACCAGATGGCCATTAGGCTTATTTCCTACTTTAGAGCAAACTGAACAGTTTTAATGCACTGTCATTTCTTGGTCAATTCCTCTTAGCTTTGTACTAGGCATTGTTACAAGAAGCTAGTTAGTGACAACTTTACTGTACTACCCAGCTTTGTTCTAAAGAGCCTTATGAAAATTAATTCATTTAATCCTCACAAGAACCATATGAAGTAGAAACTGTTTTTTTTTTAAATAAGGAAATTGAAGCATCAAGGTCATACATGTTAGACGAGTGAGTTTAAATGTCCAGCCCGCTTCCATCCGTAGCAGCCTTACCTCTCATGCTGTGTCGCCTATTTCAACTATTGAAGTAACAGTGGAAATGGGAATACATTGACTTTTAAAGGAATTTCACTTCGTGTAATATTTCTAACCTTTCTAATCATTTTAGGATATAAAAGTTAATCCTGAGATTCCTGCACTGCAGAATATGAGTGCTGAATGCCAAGAAAAGCTTAAGAAACTGACTCAGATAGAGAATAGGTTAGAATCTTTGGAAGAAAAAATGAAAGGAAAAGTGATGGTAGATGAGAAAACCTGGACTAATCTCCTAAGTCGTGTCACTCTTCTTGAAACAGAACTGCTTTTGTCCAAAAAGGTATTTTCTTTTGTTCGCATTTATAGAATATCTGAGATACAATGAAGTTTTTATTTATTATTGGGTGTGTATTCCTTTGGAAATACTAAGTAAGAGAATATTAAGATAATGGGAAAATGCATTGTGGGAATGAAGTCCTGTTTAGACATAGCCTATTTTATTGCTGTTGTCATGGCCATGAAGTTATTTTATATGTTATAATAGCATTAATGGCTTGTTTGACAGGGTAAAGAAAAAGTTGGCGGAAGAGGAAAAATTAAAATTAGAACTTCCTTTTCTCATTTAGTTCAATCAACTTGTAAATTTTATAAAGACAGTTACTGAATTTTCCACTGCCTTATCAAATCTGAGAAATTGTTTTTTGATTTACTCAGGATTTCAATTTCTGGTCCTAGTCTGTCTTTCCTTTCTGAAGTAAAGTTAGTAGATTCAAGAAGGTTGCTATCTGATTTCACATTTTTTAGGATTTTTTATACATAGGAATATTTATGTATTGTTTTATAAGTAAAACACTTAAAAATATTTAAACATTTATCATGTCATCTTCATATTTTATGCATAGCAGTAATAATATAAAATAAGAACATTTTCCTTTTCATTTCATTCTAAATTCTAAACTATATTATTCCAGAATGATAACTATATAGAATATAATGAAATGAACGAAGACTATTCTTCTAGTAGTGACATGGATATTCTGAAACCTGGTAAGTTCTTATGGTATTAGTATTGGTGGTATAGTCAGGAGTTTAGGAAAATAATTTTTATAGGTATTTTCAATTTTAATATTCCTAAGACTTGTATTTTAGAAACTACAAAGCTCCTAGGAACAAAGAAAATACTAAACTTACAGACCACTGAAGCCAAGGGTTGTTAAAGAAGCCAGCTTATATATTTTACATGACATAGTGGTGAATAAATTCTAGTGTACAAAATTGCAAGCTGTAGATGCTTTACCCCTTTAATTACGCAGTGCTGTAGAGTAATAAAAATGGTCCTCCGAGTTTCTAATTTAAATTTAAGTAGTAGCTTTTCATATGTAAATTACATATACAAAAGAAGCAAATGCATTTGTCAGTAACTTGTAAACAGCCTACAGTCTGCTAAACAAGTGGGATGTAGCTAGTCTTCAAAGTTGTGCCATGTGATCTTGACCCTTGAGCTCAAATAATTGGATCAAGGGAAGACACCTAATCCCAGGAATACCAACACGAAAGGTGTTGAGCCAAATAATTTTGTCTCCCTTGGAAATTTTGAGTTAGGACACCAAGAATAATAACATCAAATGATGGTAAGCCTGGCCTGGGCACTTTATCCATGTTCATGCTGATGAGTGAGCAGAGGAATGGAGCAAATAGGCAAGTGTAGATAAATGACACTGGCTGTATGAGAGATGTAAAAGGAAAGTAAAAGTATTTTCAGTTGTTTTCAGTCCTCATGTGATAATACTTTTTTCCCTAATTGAGGCTGTCTGTGTAGGCTTACAATAGAACTGTTTAAATGAGTATCCTTTTTGGGGGGAGTGGGGAGTCCTTGTGTTTGCAGCCAAATGGTCCTCAAGCCAGTTGATTGATTTGATGGGAGCATGTTTTACCTGTGATGTTCTGTAACTGATTCAGTTGTGGGGAAGATTTTCCGTGAGTTAGTAGTTTATATTTAAAAATAAATTAACTTGCCCCTTTATTCAAATAATCGATGGCTATCATGATAAAGATAATATTGCCTTTTGTTAATTATTGGCCAGTTTTTAACATCTAGGTCTTTATATGTAAGTCATTATCTTAGGAGAATAGTAAAAACTCATCTATCTGTATACTGGTAACGATTTTATATTAAAATGTTTATTTTTCTTTCATATACACATCAAGTTTTTAGATATTTGACTCTACTGTGAAAAGACAAGATAACCTAAAAATTAATTTCTCCACAGAGAGAAAAAGCAAAGAGAGAGAAGCAAGTATTCCTCTGTCCTCTGGTTATAGTACAGTATCAATAGATTCGACACCCAGAACCTCCACTGTTAATTACTGTGGTTTGAAAGATATTTCAGAGGTAAGAAAAACTGGCAGCCGCTTAGAGGATTTCCTTTCTAAGGCCAGGAGAACAAGCAAGCATTAGATTTAGTTGTAGATCTCACTGGCCAGAAAAGTAGTGAAACTGTGTAAATCTTAATCTCTCATAAAAATTCCTTGTGATGAGTAAACTTGATGCAATGCTTTAGGCTGTGTTTTATATGTTCATGGTCTATGTTTGATGATGAGTTACTTTGAGAAATTGACTAAATTTGTTGATTTTTAAATTAAAGGAAACAACAATACAGAAAATGGAAAGGATGAAAAAAATGTAAGTAACAGAAAGGGGCAACAGAAATTTATTTCTCTATAGGGAATTGTATTGGATTACAGTATATATAGAATGTGCATATGTGTTTCAAACCTTAAAGGTCTCAAGTGGATAATAAATCCACCTACAGTTATGTGTTTGTGAGATGAGTCACTGTTTTGGTTTCCAACAAGTGATGTAAAACATCGTTAATGGAATTAATTGTGGATTAAAGAGTGCAGAGATATTTTTGATTGGTAGTTAATCCAGCGGATTATCTATTTTTGATAACTGACTTATCAAAATATTAAATAATATATGTAGATGGATGGTTTGGAGACATTTTAAGCGTTGTTAAAGTATTGCTAGAGTTTTCCAGAAAGTTATTGGTAAGGTAATACTAAAAATGATGCTCATATTTAAAGAGCAGTTGAAAGGAAATATGAAATTATATTTAAGTTATTAGGTAGCCTACTACTTTAAAAACTATATTTTTTGAAATTTGAGAAGTACTGAAATAACTTGTGCTCCAAGAAATACAGACTATTAATTGACTCATTGTTATTCCTCCCTTCTGGCTATGGCACACTTAATTTATTAATGATAACTATACCTGTAAATAAGATAAATATTACAATTTATTTTAGGCTCAAAAGCATAATTTTAGCAACTTAAAACCTATGCCTCATTGTATTTATTTACTTAATGTATTATTTATTATTTTTCAGGTTTGAAGAAACTGCAGAGTTACTAAAAGGTTCAAATCACTAATTACATAATTTTTCTACATCAACTTTTCCAGGATGTTGGCTACTGTACATGTTGTATATTTTAAGAATCTCTATAAATTTTAATATAGTGCGATATTTTTATTAAGAATCTTAATACCATTTGGTAAATGAGCTTTTTAATTCATTATTGAATAAATACTTAAATATTTTCATGCTATGATTATATGGTTTTATTCTGTTTTACTTTTCCTAGGAAAACTCCTGTGCCAGTACATTTCTTTCACAGAGTGAAGCCACTACAGCGCTGTGTTTTTGTGCAGACATTTGTTGGCAGTGTGCTAAGTAATATGTTTTTTAAAGTACAGGCTTCAGGACCATAGTTTACATCCTGTTGGAAACACTCCAACGGGGACTTGCATATTGTACCCAGGAGGCTGTCGTACATACCATTTTGCCATCTGTACTGATGAATATGTCGTAATGAAAAGTTAAAAATGCTCATTGAAAATTAAATAAAACAAAAATACAACAATTTAATGCTAGTGAAAAGGCAGCAACACATTTTCAGTTAACATGGGCACGATTCTCCTTTTGTATTTAGAAGCAGGTTGGAAAGTTCACTGTGAAGAATGTGTTGAGGATTTTAGTGCTCTATTCTGCAACACATTTTAAGACCAGCAGCAGAGACACAGATGGTGGCCGTCCACTATTACAAGATACACAGTGAGGGTCTGGGGTTGTTTTTTAAGAGATGGGAAGTAATGTATTTTTCTGGAGAGAGAAAATGTCTTAAGGTTAAATCAAAAGAAGACAAATTTACTTTAAATTACTAAATCAGTAATTTTTTAACTTGATAAGTAAAAATGTAATAATCATCCTGGATAATCTTCAAGAAAATTGATTCCATTATTTGGGAGCAAAAAGGCGAATACTTTTTCTTTTTTATCACTGTTTAGTACTTCATCTGATTGTATATTATTTATCCATCTGTTTATATTATATGTGTGTACTTTGAAATTTGTCACATATGAAACATTAAGTTAAAATTCTAAGCAGAAACAACTTTTAAGAAAGAATTTTTGGTATCTGACACATGCTTAGTAATTAGACTTTAAAATTATGAACTTTCAAAGTTCATATAAAACCTCGCATTTAGTAGAATTTCAGAAAATATTTCTAAAGCAAATCCAATTAGCCTTATATTTTCAGTTACAAAAAAATGTATAAAAATCAATAACTTAAAAGGAAAACTTACCAAATTAACTTCTAAAATATTAGTACCAGCATGGAACTGTAGCACCACCTTGTGGTTCATATGCCACAAAAAAGTATTTTATCTAAATAAAACTAGTGATTTTCCATAAAACCTAAGATCATATTTTTCCTCTTGAAAATCTCAATTCAAAACTCAATTCAATTTTTTAAAAGAAACATTTTTAAAGTTTTCTTGTGCAAAGACAAAAGAAAAAGTCTCCTTTGTCTCTTCCCTCCCTCTCCTTTTTTCCTTTTCTACAAATTTAAAAAATTTTTTAATTATACTTGACACTCTATTTTCTTTTTTCTTTATATAGAGTACATTTACACACAAGTAGATGATTTGAAACATTTTTTTAAAGATTTAGTTTTATAGAGAGGGGAAGGAAGGGAGGGAGAGAGGGGGAGAAACATTGATCAATTGCCTCTCACACACCCTCCCCGGGTACCCAGCCTGCAACCCAGGCATGCGCCTGACAGGAATCAAACCGGCGACCTTTCGCTTCGCAGGCTGGCGCTCATTGTACTGAGCCACACCAGCCAGGGCTGAAACATTTTTAATATCCCAATTTACATGTAGTGTGCAAATTATAAGTGTCAATTGAAAATACAGTAAAAGATATCTTATGTTATCAAGTAGAAATTTGGAATCCAAATTTCGTTACACTGTTATCTAACAACTTAAACAAGTACTAATAAAATCACCTCATAGTAACACCATACATGTACACTCGTAAAGAACCTTAATCTACTCTTTAGACAGCATAATCTTTGGGAAAAAAGAAAGCATTTTTTACTTAGTTTAATTTATTGAAGAGATACCCAAATTATTCATTATTCTCTTTTAAAAACTTTAGAAAAAGTTGTTTCCTCTCAGGCAATTTGGTAAGTAGCTTGTAACCATAAATTATTCCCTTTTGATTAACTTGAAGATCTTAAGAAAGAGAGAGGAAAATGCTGGACAGATTATTTGGAGCTACGTAATTACACCCTAGTTAACTAGAATTTTCACTAACTCCATCCCCTTAATTGTCTCCTAAGCTGGATAGGAGGTATTTATTATACGAACAACACAGGCATTGGCAGCTTGCGCTGCCCTATCTGCCCTACACTCTGAGTGGATCCGGATAGAGATCAGACAGGAACACTCTAAAGAACACATAAGGTAAGATATTAGGGAGAATAGATTAAAAAGAGATAGCATCAGCTATGTGAAAATTCTCAGCAAAGCGAAGGACTATTTTTTTTTTTTTGTAAGAGTTTATTTGAGCCAAACTGACGACATGGCCAGGGAACAAGATCTCAAATGCTCCCACTAAGGGCTAGTAAGTGGGAAAAAGTAGTTCTATATTTTTTTGCTTGTTTTACTCTAGTATGCAGTGTTTTAACATGTAATATAGTCCCTGAAAAATAAAAATTAAAGACTTTGGAACTGTGTTTTATGCCATTCATTACTCACAACTTTATATAATTGACAAGCACTTGGAGAAACATTAAAAAGTAAAAGAACCTTGTCAATTTTACAAACTACAACACTTTTTGAGTTCAAATAACATTATAGATTTAGTTTTTACTTTTTAACAACCCTCAGGTTTGTGCTCTTTCTTTCAAGCTGAAGGATGTAGAGAAGGTGATGAGGTGGGGTTAGTGTGAAACTTTAAAGTTAACCTACAAAATCAAAACTTTAATTATTGCGTTACTGGAGCCTTAATGCTTCTAGTGAAAATGGCAGGTTCCTTATGCTACTCAAAGAGTGAAGGGAGCTGGAAACGCAGTACTAGTAAGCGGTAGCAACGCTAAGAACATGCGCCTTTATTTTGGGAGGGGGAGTCCTTGTTCATTTTATGATTTTATTTATACCTGATACTTAGAGGAATGGAGAGACTATATAGGGCGTATGTTTTATTTTTCTCTCTGAAGTTCACTAAATCATTACTAGAAAATTTTAATTGCATTAAAAATTTTTAAATGCAAAATGTTCAACTCAGGTTCACTTTAAGGTTTTATTTATTTTTAGAGAAAGGGGGAGGAAGAGAGAGGGAGAGAAACATCAATGTGTGGTTGATCTCATGCACTCGCTACTGGGGACCTGTCCCGCAACCCAGGCATGTGCCCTGACTGGGAATCAAACTGGTGACCCTTTGGTTCGTAGACCAGTGCTGAATCCACTGACCCACACCAGCCAGGGTGCAACTCAGCCCTTTAGAATTAAGGATAGGGTACTTATTTAATTAGTATCCCAAAGCAAATGCATAAATTATTTGAATTTTATATTATGTTGGGTATTAAGAAAAAGTAGAGAATCACAATATTAATTACACAGGAAAGTTGAACAGTGGGAATTAGAGTGATGGGAAAGCTGAATATTTCAGAGTAAGTCCTAATTTGTAGATCCAGTTCTTCAGTTCATTTAAGTTGACATGTACTTGGAGTACAATCAGCTTATTAAGTCATTGGGTGTAGTTCTTCAATTTGACTGGTGTTGAAATCCTGAAAGACACTTATGGATACCTACCAGGATAATTCGATAGCTGTTTCTTAAATGCCTTTTGGTTGTTTCTATGAATGGGTCCCTTAAGTTCTCTTATCTACTCCCGCCACTCACTTTTCACTTCTGTAATTTACCAGTAAAATTTACCCCAGTAAATTTTTTTCTTTCTGGGTCCTCAGTAGACATATTTCTACTTTTTATTATATTGATGTCACTGAAACTTCTGAGATTCTGCAAGAATGTATCCCTGTTACAATATTTATGAAAAATGTTTTAAAATATGTGATGGACTAGTTACTGGTAGTTATAAATGTAAAATTATTCATTCAAAGTAGAATGGGGCCAGGAATGATAATTTTTAGACTCATTACTGACTTTCCATTTTTCTCCTCCCCCACTTTGATCAGGAAACATTACTTTTTATAAGTCGTACTTTAAGTGGTTTGTTTTTTTGTTTTAGTGACCTTGGCTATCAAGAGTCTCACTTAACCAGAGATAATGACTACTCCTAACCAAGTCCTGTTCTTGACCATATTTCAACTTATCCATCTACCTCCTTTCCTATGGCACCACATTCCTCCTTCTCATTCTTTGCTTGCACTATTCACTGATCTCCCTACTTGTAGTCTTGCAATGTTCCTTTGGTTATGCCTTTTTGCCGCTTACAATGCGTCTTTAAGAGTTCTTATTTCTACTGAGCAAAGCCCAAACGTCTTACCCTGGACAACAAGCCCTATTCTCTGAAGTCTCATCTACCTTCCCAGCATCAGCTTCTACACTTCTGTAACTCTGTCTACATAGTTCTTTCGTAAATCGTGCTTTTGCTCACTTTACCTTTTGCTAAAAATGGCTTTCCCTTTCATCTCGCTAATTTTTACTTATCCTATAAGACACTAGCGTCTTTGGAAAGGCTTTTCCCAGCTCAGCCATCCAAGCCAAATCATATGCTTCTGTCTCTTTTCTGCTTTAGTGCCTTGTTTATACTTTATATTTTTACACTGAGTTCATGGCTATTATTTGTTTATATGACTTTCTAATATTCTGGCTTATGCCCTTCATTCATCCTTCCAATGTTTACTAGTCCCTAGCATTTATTTTTTCCTTCATTCATTATGAACTAACTGGTTCTTAATTATTTGTTGGCTGAATGAATATCAAATCATAATTGTTATAAGTTATATCAAGTTTCCAGATAAATAAGATACATCAAGTTGAAAGCTGTAGCCTGGCCAGTCATGCTATATGCTTTTTATGGAAAGAATGTATTGACAAAAGATACAACCAGCACATGTTCTGGAAAAGAGGCATCATACTTTGTTGGTATGTCAATGGATGAATCCAGAATGAAAGTTGATTGACATGTCACTAGGTGCCAGTCAGGCACTGGTTATACACAGAGAAGATAAACATGGCACCTGTTCTCACAGAGCTAACAGCCCAGCAGGGAAGACAGTTAAAAAAGCAACAAGGTCTAGTGAGTACTAACAGGGAATGTGGTGCAGCTGACTAACCTGGGGTGGAGGGAAGTCTCCTAAGAGGAAGTAAAGTAAATCTAAATTCTAAAGGATGAGTAAGGAGAGCCAGGGAAGAATGTTCAAGCAAAAGGACTGGCATGAAGGAAGGCTTAAGAGGAAGGTTATTTGAAAGAAACGCAGCAAGTCTAGCTACTGAGCGGGTGTGTGGCTGGGGGAGGAGGTCACAGCGGCTAGGTCAGTTTACACAGGCCCCGGGGGCAGTGCGTAGTTTATTTGTTGGAAAACTTAAGCAGCTGAATATCGTGGTTTTTGAAGGATTTCTTTTAGCATTTAAGTACAGAAGATGAACAAGAGGTGGCAAGGCTAGAGGCAGACAGAGAAACCATTTAGGAGGCTACTATAACAATAGGACAGAGAGAGCAAGGATGACTCAGATTAAGATGACAGTAGAGATGGAGGGAAATGGGATTTGAGAGAATGTGTTTCTTCCAATTTAAGACTATCAAATAAGAACATTAAGGATTATCTTTGGCTTAGTATCTGCACTGAGTTAGGGAAGATTCTACATTTACCTTTAATCTAATACCTTGCCTAATTGGTCGGCGAGTAGAATCTTAAATAGAAATACAAAATACTGAGCCCTTCCCTGACCCAGTGAGTCAGACTCAGCATTGCACCAAGAACCCAGAGTAATTTGTAGCTGCCTTAAATTTAAGAAGGCCTAGTTAACATTTATGTACCTCTTGCTTTATTATCATCATCAACATGAGTCTAAACATTCAAATTCATATTCTTTTTAATTGCTTTGATCTAAATACAACGTTTTATAATCCATGTTCAGTATCTTGGTCTCTTTCCCCCTTTAAATAGATAGCATTAGGGTTTTTGGATGTTTTTAGTTAAGTGACCTTTTTATTCCATTGAATTATAAGTGTTAAAACATTTTTTCCAAAATTAGGTGTAAATCTTGTACAAATTCATGTTTGGTGTCTCATCTGTCATGATCCTTCACTAAGCATGTACAGGCCACACCAAAACCTTCTGTCTTTGAAATATTTGTGTGCTGAAAGGTTTTCTAGGGTTTTTTTTGTTTTTGTTTTTTACCTTAATTGTGCTGCCTAAAGTGTAATGGGCAATCTTCTGCATACATATGAACTTTTCAATATTATATCACAGAGTCTTCCTTTTTGAACACATGGAAAGTGATTATTAAGAATCTGTATTTTACATTTAAATTTAAATTCAGTGATATATGATCTTTTAAAAAATTTGTTAAGTACAACCCAAATTGAGAGGTGTAAAAATGTGGGAGGAAGAATGCATGTTAAGTTTTGAATATATATTTAGGAAGCATTGTCGGTAGATGGACTGGGTCTGAGGGGAGCAAAGGGGGGGGGGGACTAGAGCTCATAAGCTTCCCCCCCATCAGTATGTCTTCCCTCAGCCTTATCTTCTGTTTAACCCTGAATGTATCAGTCTAGAATCTGCTTTGTTTTCAAATTGTGATAACTGGTAGTCTGTTGACATAGTTAAATGGAATGTAGTATGTAGCATTAATTTCCATGTTGGTAACTTATAACTTTGTTATCCATACTATAAGCGTTAATATTTTTGAGCCATAATACAATGAGTTTCTCCCAATAAAAACATGAGGAAATTTTTTGAACTATCATATTTTTAAAAGTTTACACAAAAGGATATGTAGGTCTCATTTCAAGTACTAAAAGCCACTGAAGTTTTAGAAAATAAAGGATTGCAGCTTACAGCAATATAGCAAACAAGAGATAAAAAAAAAATTCCTGCAACAAATCAAATATTCTAAAAAAAAATACAATATTCTAGAGAAAATACTATATGTATTGCAAGAAATTAAAGGAAATTCCTACAGGACAAAAGAGGAAGTAGAAATTCAGAGTATTAAGTTTGCTTAAAACAGCAGCTGCCCTGAAGTCATTTCCTGATAGTAAGAATCAAGTCCTTGAGGTTTTTTTCCTCTTACAATTTTTATCGGCCTTATTGTGGAATAATTCACGTACAATACAATTTCACCAACTTAAGTCGAAATTCAATGAGTTTAGCAGTTTCTCATAAAGTTAAACAACTCTGTCATGTGACCCAGCCATCCCACTCCCAGGTTTACCCAAGAGAAGTGAAAGTGTGTGTTCAAAAAAAGACTTGTGTTCTAATGTTCGTAGGAGCAACGAGAAGGGCTATTTAGAACCACCAAAATAAACTACAAATATTTAGAATTTGGTGGATTTGGGGATATTAAATCAATATATAAAAATCAGCTTTCTATAAAGGAACCATGAATTGAAATTTACTTTATATATATACATAATATATGTAAAAAGAAACAGATATTAACTAGTACACAGGACGAAATGTAATAAAAGTTGTATGTGTCCCTGGCTGAGTAGATCAGTTGGTTAGAACATTGCCCTGATACAGCAAGGTTGTGGGTTTGATCCCCAGTCAGAGTACATATAAGAAACAACCAGTGCCCTGGCTGGTGTGGCTCAGTGGGTTGAGTGCCAGCCTACATACCAAAGGGTCTCTGGTTTGATTCCCAGTCAGGGCACATGCCTGGGTTATTGGCCAGGTCCCTAGCTGGGGGCCTACGAGAGGCAACCGCACTGATGTTTCTCTCCCTTCCCCTCTCTATAAAAATAGATAAATAAAATCTTAAAAAAAACAACAACCAATGAATGCTTAAGTAGATGGAACAACAAATTGGTATTTCTCTTTCTCTCTCTCAAACACTCCCTTTCTCCCCTCTTCCTCTCTCTAAAATCAATAAATTAAAAAAAAAGTTTAAGGTGTATGTGAACCTCATGTATAAAATTATAACACTTATACAAAGTAAAAACATTAAAGAAAACAAATTAATGGAGAGACACCCCATCTTCATGTTAGGAAGACTGAATAAAGCTTGTTCATTCTCACCTGGTTTATAATTTCATTATAATTAATTCCAATTTAATATTATAAAGATTAAAAAAGAGGCCCAAAGATAATAGACAATTTTGAGGAAGAGAAACAAGGTGGGGATTGATCCTATAAGATAGTAAAATTATTATAAAACTGTAGTAATTGTAAGGGTAATTAGAATTACTAAAGAATTATTGTAGTATAAGGGAGACAAATCAGCTATTTAAGCAGAGCAGAGCGCTACCAAACAGATCTTCTATGTAGTAAAATATATGACAAGCACTGCATTACTGATTAGAGAAGAAAAAATGGATTATTCAGGAACTAGTTTTAGAATACCTGGTCATCAATTTTTAGATAATTCTCAAAACACAAAATGCACAAACCATGAGAAAAAAATCACCTGAAACTGAAATTAATATTGAATGTCAACTATAATTGAAAAACTTAAAAATAGATGTATTTGACATTTAAAATTAAATACTTCAGTTACTGGCTGGAAAGATGGTGGCCTCCTGGAGGACTGGTTGCTCAGGCCAGAGGCAGCTGGAGATGATAACGCCGGCCTCTGGCATCTATTGCACAAATCACTTCAATTGGCTTAAGCATGAAGGGGAATTTTTGGCTCATCAATTTGATGAGTAAAGTGAACCATAGACATACAGACCGCAGAAATTTCGCAAAGGAGGAGGAGAAGGAGAAAACGAGGTTGTGGCCATCGGGGAATTCCAAACCTGAAGGTAATGAGAATCAGGCACTGAAGCTAAGGCCACTGTGGGCAGCCATGGTTCTGTGACAGAGACGCAGCTAGGGCTCATGGCTGCCCCTCCCCCACCATGCCCACAAAGCCCAGGAGTGTATACTGAGGGACGACTGTCTGGAACCATCTGGGAAAATGATGTCAGTATTAGAGGGGTTTAACAGGGCCCCTGAGAGCGCCGGGGGCAGTGGAAGCTTCCCAGTGGGGAGAAGGAGATTAAGTTTTTTTAGTAGAAATAATCAACCGATTAGTATTCAGAATATGCAAAGAACATCTATAAATAAATAATAACATAATAGAACAAAGTACATAAGACATTAAGAGTTACTGAGAAAAGGAATCCTAAATGAGAAATATACAAATGAAAATATACTGATGAAATACCCACTAGTTTTATAGAGTTTAAAAAGTCAAACAATGTTAAGTTTCATTAAGGTAATAAACAAGAAGTCTTAAATACTTCTGACAGGAGTGCAGACCATACAACCACTTCGCATAAAATTTGGAAAAATCTTATAAAGGTGAAGATGTGCATATCCTAAGAACTAGTAACACATTATGGCATATACCTTAGATGAATTCTCTCAGAAGCACTTAAAGGAGACATCAGAACATTCATAGTATGCATAGCAGCATTGCATGAAATTGCCAAAAAATTTGCAGTGACCATTGGTGAGAAATGAACCTGGAGAGGTAGAATCTTGTTTATCACCCTAAAGACTTTGACCTTGCAAAACAATGGAAAGCCATGAGGACAAGAATTTCATTTTATAAAGATGACTCTGGTGGTGTTTTAGAAGGGGAATTAGAGAGGACAAAGCTAGAGCAGGAGAACCAATTGGAGAACCATTCGTATCCAGAAGAGAAATGGGGCTCAAGGTAAAGAAGTAGCATTGGAGGTATAAAGGAGGAACAGAAAAGAGAAATACTACAGATGCTGAATCATTTGTTGACTGGGTGAGGAAAGAAAAAGAAAGGATGTTTCTGCCTTGGATGGATTATAGTCACCAAAGAATGTTGACAATATTTCCGTGGGAAGTCAACGGGTCCAACAGGATAAATAACCTCCAACCTAGAATTCTGAATTAACTAAATACATTGATTTGTTGGCTAGACTCTTCATATGTGATTTATATGAATTTAGTACAATGTCCCCACTCTACCCCAAACTGATTTAATTTCTGCATAATTTTCTAGCAGTATTTTCACCAAGTTCTTTTAAGGGGCTCAGATACAATCTTTGTTCTTAATACTACCTAAGACCTTCATTAATATATCGAGACCATCTCTACCACCTCTGTTCTTCCAATGATATTAAAACGCAGGGTGTGGATCCATCATCCTGGGGCCTGGGACCTACATTCAAGTCAAAAGCATGTTACATCGTTCATTTTGCTCATAGAATTAAAGACTATAGAACTGTTTTTTGTTTTGGCTGTTTTCTCTGAAAAGTGAGGGAGCATAACAATTATTAATATGCAATAACCTATATAATTGTGATTAATATAGTGGACACTTACTTGCTGTCCACTCTTGCACTTCCTTTTATTTATGGAATTTACCCAAATTTCCTAATGGCAACAGTGCCTTCCCGTTCTGAGCTCTGTCATTTTAAATGGAAGTGAATTCAAGTATGGACTTCCTCATTCTACTTATTCCCAGTCACTGACTGAGAGATGAGTAGGCAACTGTAGGCTAGGAACTTGGTCTTCTGGGAAAGAGAATCTTACTTTTTCTGCAGTAGCCTTCCAGAAGAGACTCTCTTACTCTGTACAGTATAGTATGAGGATGTGAAACTGGAGTTGATAGAGTTATTTGTGCCTGAGTGAAAACCTGCTACATGCAACCCCACAGAAGAAGCCAGTATCTCAAAAGGCAAGGCAGCGGAAGCTTCTTTCAAAGCCAGGGTTTCCTATGGACTTTTCATTGCATGAGTCAATATACCACTGTTATTATTGGAGGCCTTATGGGTATAATGATGTATCCAGGAAACTGTACTTTATAGAAAAAAAATCAAACATTTCTTTCATTCTTTTATCATGGCAAAGAATTATTTAATATGATTTTTAGTCATAATACACATAAAAGATATTATACACCTCTATTTAAATTCTACATAGAAGGTATCATAACTTTCTAGGCCCAAACTATCATTTAACAATATGAATTAAAAAGACTTTTAAAATCTGTTACATAAAGTTACACAGAAATATTTACAACAAATCATTAGCATTTAAGATTAGCATATACAAAGTTATGGCAATCATACTTTCCCATTTATTAGGAAGGTGAATCAGGATGAGCAGGAAAGTACACAGAAAAGCTCTTGGTCAAACACACACACACACACAATCCATTTTTTAACAAGAGTCAGTCATACAAATTTTTTAAAAGTTGTTAGCTTTCCCCTTTTTAGTGCAGTTTTGGTTGATTTTAAGTTGTAAAAGTTGAAGGACACATGTGTTTTTACATTGTTTTGATATACCTTCAGAGTTATAAATGTTATAATGTAGTCAATGTTAAAATATATTTGATAGTTTAACAATAACATTTTGCTTCCAGGATAATGTTCTCACACTTTATAGTTTTAAGAATGTACTTTACTCATGGGAACTAAAAACTTCATGCTATGAGAAACTGAAGGGAAGAAGTTCAAAAGGTAGCCCATGACTTTTTTGGAGGGTGGGCTGGGGGTGGGGTGTAGAAAACAGATAAGACTGTTTGGATTATGTTGTTCTCTGATTTACTAAAGAAAACTGCTAATGAATATAAGTTAACCTCAGGTTATCAACATTCTTGCTTAAGATAGATTTATGGTAAAAATAGACTACTGAACTGTCTTGTTAAATTTTTAAACACGAGTTTAGATGAGTTACAAATAACATCCTCTTCCCTTAGGTCAAAAGGAATATGTAAACTCAAATTTTTTAGA
This sequence comes from Mormoops blainvillei, assembly GCA_004026545.1. Lineage (NCBI taxonomy): Eukaryota > Metazoa > Chordata > Mammalia > Chiroptera > Mormoopidae > Mormoops > Mormoops blainvillei. Next base: position 161,737 of record PVJD01002094.1, read on the forward strand.
TAAGAAAACTTATTATAACTTCAGCTTTGATACTTCCTGTTAAAATAGCTACATCAGTATATACAACCTTGTTTTTATTCTGAATATATAACCCATTCATCATTTAAAATGTAAAGTAACACATGTTCATTTTATTTTCATTTTGAAATGTTTTAGAAGTACAAAGAGCAAATTGCACCCCGAAATAACTTTTGCTAATATTTTGGTGTATATAATTTTTTCCCTTTTTTTCTTTGTGTGTATTTATGTGGATTAAAAATGGAGATACGATTTTAGGTATAATTTTTGTTTTTTATAAAACTCATGAGAATTTTCCATGTCATTAAATATGCTTTTAAATGTAAAATTTGGATTTCAATAGCTACAAATATCCTCTTTTAGAAGTTTAATAGCCCCGGCTGGTGCGGCTTAGTACACTGCGCGCCGGCCTGCAAACCAAAGGGTCACCGGTTCTCTTCCAAGTCAGGGCACGTGCCTGGCTTGCTGGCCAGGTCCCCGGTTAGGGGCATGTGAGAAGCAACCACACAGTGATGTTTCTTTCTCCCTCCCTTCCCCTTTCTAAAAATAAATAAAATCTTTAAAAAAAATTTTTTTAAAAAGGAACTTTAACAAACTTTTGTCCTCCCTCAGTGTGCCATGCACACCATAATTTTTAAAAGAATTTCTCTATTGTGTATTTTGCTGGTTTATAAAGTTCCTAAATATAAAAAGTGCCATGATAAATGTTTCTACATGTAATTCTTTGATACTGTTATTAATTCCTTAGGATATGTGTTTAGGATATGCAGTGATTAAGGTAACTGATATTATTGTGACTTTATATGCATAAAAGTTATGCTCTTTTATAAGAGTTTTTGTTTAAATATACACTCACCACATTGAATATATTTTTTCAAATCTCTTCTAATTAGCATGTAAATTATTACTTCATCATTATACTTACTCCTAATTTTTTTTTATTAAAGTAAGACAATTATGCCTATCAGTAGATGAGCAGATAGAACATCTATGGGACTTTTACATAGTGGAGTACTACTCGGCTGTAGAAAAAGTTTACCTTTTGCAATAGTATGGATAGACCTGGAGAACATTATGCCAAGTGAAAGGCAAATACCGTATGATTTCACTCACATGTGGAATCTAATGAACAAACTGAACGAACAAGGAAAATAGAGAGACTCTTTAGAGAGCAGGCTGACAGCTCAGGGGGCAGGATGGTGAGGGGGTGAAGGGACTGAACAAAAAGAAAAAAGGACTCATGGACATGGACAGCAGTGTGGTGATTGCAGGGAGAAGGTGGGGCGTAAGGGGACTAAATGGTGATTGAAAAAAAACTGCAATTAAAAAAAAAAGACAATTACAAAGGTTTCTGATCCTCATAGCTCTTTACCTGAGCCTCACACCCCCAGAGGAAAAAACGATTTTAACTGTTCCTTCTGGTGTCTATTTCTAAATAATGTGTTTATAGTTTTTGTTTCATCTCTTTTAGGCATTCTCTTTGGACTACTATGAAAGAGGAAGAAATAGCATGTAACTCCCATGTACCCATCCTACCAGTAGGTGTATACATTATTTGAGTCCATCGTTTTGTGTTTTTTTCCTCCCCGCATGGAGGACTCCATCTTCTTCTTCCAGCCTGGGCTGGCTACCCTCTAGGCCTACTCCATGCCATTCGCTATGGAATCTTCCTTGACCTTTCTCCTGTGTTAAATCTCTGTTTCTTGGATTTCATGTCTTTCTTTTCTTGCTGTACTCTGATACTCTAAATATCGGAGTACGGCAAGTCCAGCACCGACTCATTCAGGCCAGAGGCTCTCCAGCATCCTGCCTGGAAAACTGGCTCCCTCCTCAGCTCCAGCTCTTTCGGCGAATATACCCTAACCTGTGGTTTTCCTTTCCTGCTGCACAGGCACCGCTTGCCCATCTGATTTCAGTATTTGAGGCATTTGTTAAAACCTCTGCTGAGAGCCCCTGGCCCATACTCATCACGTGGGTTTATAGCTTTCATATTCCTTTATTGGCATGAAAAATGGGAGCTATGGAGGTGGGAAAAATACATACTTTCTTGGCATAGAAAGCCCACTCCATTAACTTAAATATTTTATTGACTTTTTTCCCCAACTGTATTAGTGTCTTTTTATTCTTTTGATAATCTCTTCCAGTTAACTACTTCCGTTTGTAGGTGATGAAATGTCTAAGGAATCCACTTCAATTGTTGGCTCTGCTGTGAGCATGGTCTTTCCCTTTATTTCAACTCAGAATTAAGATTTTTGATCCTTGTTTTTTATATTCCAGTCCAGAATTAGTTTTCACTGTGGAAGTTATCTGAAGACAGTCTTATCCTTTATCATAGTGACCTGCAACCAGGCTCTAGCTTCTTCAGGAACCCTATACCAGATGAATTTAAATTTATATTAAACTACAAGACATTCTCACAAATGCATTTAAATGCATTTTATTTCTAGACAACCTGCATGATGTGTTTTTCTTAAAAACAGTGCCTCTGCTCCAAATAAATCAAGGTCACAATAAATGAAGGGCTCAAGATAACACCAGTCCCATTTGTCCTAGTCCTGGTGTGTGGATAAAAGGCAGCAGCAGTTGGGAAATTTGTTAACATTTTTCCACTTCTAAGCCATCTATAAAGAGAATCATATATGGGGTCGCACCATCCTTGCGTTAGTCCCGTGGGGCAACCACACCATCTGGATGCATGTTCTCAACCATGAAGGACTGGTAGTTTTGAAATTAGCAAGGATGTGCTTGATTTGTTCTGCAGCCCCTGCCATAAAAGGTTTTAGTCTTGCTGGTCTGGGTTCTTCAAGTTCCTCTTTGATTTCCTGTCATTTGTGGTGTAGTTCCTGTAGGCTTCTCTTGTGAAGCTGGTTTCCTGCACATGGTAGTTCCTCCCAATATCGACAGCTGTGATTACTGTACCTTCACACTCCAGGCCTTCGGAGGAGGCATTTCCACCAATAAGCGAGTCATCAGTGGTACCTCTGTCCTACTGACCATCTTCCCCTCTACCTCCAGACACAGCCTGTCTGTTATCTCCAGGATCTTGTAGCTATCAGAGAACATCTCATAATGACTGATGGAAGTCCCCGTAGATAATCGAGTTGATTGAGTTCAGAGCCAGCATGAGGTCCAGCCAGAGTGGTGATGTAGGGGGAGGGGTGGGAGGGAGAGGAAGGGGCGGAGGAAGAGCAAGAGGAAAAGCTATTTATTGTCTTAAGAAAAAAGAATACAGAGAAAAATCCAAATGTTACAGAAATACCAGTCGCCCATCCTTGCTTCGTCCTAGATAGGGAAAGTTTTGCATACCCAGCATACTGAAAGGGTCAAACATTGGCAGAGAAAGGCAGGAACTAAAGAAACAGCTCAACAGAGAAAGAATCAGGGAAAGAGATGGCCAGAGCAAAGAAGAGAGGTTTTTATAGGGTTGGTAGTCTAAAGGCTCAGAGTTCCACTTAGGCTGGGTAAATAGGGGGAAAATAAAGTCCCTGTATCTAAGATCCCAACTCCTGTGTTGATTATACATTCTCAGCCGAACCATGTCATTCATTTGAGCAGAGTAGGAGAAAGCAATGGCAATGGAAAAAAGGAAAATAATGAGATAGTATTTTCTTAGTCTTTGAACATGCAACATTGGCAACGTGCTAGATTTGTTCTATTAATTGCATCAGCCACATCTTATAAACACATTTCCGTGGGCCATATGTAATAGGCCTTGGCTCCCTTCACTGCATTTGACTCCTCAAATTGCTAACATATAATTTTTTTCACATCATTTTCATCAAATAAAATTCACTTTAATTTTTATGAGCATATTTAAAACAGAAAATATCTCCCCAAATGATCTGGGTCTCCAAGTGGCAGAAATTTTATGTGCTTCACATGCAAACTGCCTTCACATGAAGATCTCAGGCAACATATGCACTAATCACGGCCACTTACTGTTCTGGTTCAGATGTTTTCTCAGTATATGGAACCTCAGCCTAAATGGAAAATTATTCGAGTTGAGCATATCCATACATTGTGGCTCAAGCGATGTATTTTTGGAGTAATAAACACAATTTTGTTCCTAATTGGAGGGAAATGATGCTTAGAATTGAACCTGTTGCCTTCCTGAAATTGAAGTCTAGAACACATGCAGACATTCTTCTCTACCAAGTACATTTGCTAATAGAAACATCCACATTGAGTCCTTCTTGTGAAAGGCAGAGTTCTTGGAATTTACTGAAAATGGAAAATTGATTACATTGGGCAGGGAGGACATTTATATTTATAGAAACACTTTGGATAAGACAAGACTTTTAAAAGCCAGGAAAGAAATCACTTTTAGGGGGATTTCAGATAAATGTTGTAAACTTTTTTTATTTTTAATAAGCATAAAAAGGATTGTTATATTGATATTGACAGAAATTAGGTGCTTAATTGATGATTTTAACTTAAAAGGATGAATTGTTCTAACATTGGTTTAGAATTTTTCTTTGCCATATACAGTTCAATTTTGTGGCCTGGCAAATGACCAATAGCCATTTATCTAGTATGCATACCTTTCCACAGCTGGATTTTCAAATATGATTATAAAGTTCATGTGACAGAACTATCCTGAAAATAAATATGTCAGCAGGCTTTGCTTTATTTTATGCATTTATTCTGGATGTAACATAACTCGATACAAACACAGGCAACACCCTAAGACATTTTGTCAGAGCTAGTCAAGTACAGCATCGTTTGAGATTGTGGAAGGTGATTTAGAAACACCTGCATTGAGTATTTACATCCATGCCTTAAATCCTAAAAGTCTTGCAGTTTTACAGTCCTTTTGGGGGAAAGACAGGAACTATATTAACACTTGTTTCTGTAACAGTTACTGCACTGCTGAGAAAGACTTTGTAAAAAATTTAAAAATTATGCAAAAAAAATATTAAGGGAAGATTAAAAGGAACTAATGTTTTATCAGCCTTTATAGGTTTAGGAATATATGTTTTAGAATATTTTTTAGAAATGTATCTTTTATATTTTAGGTCTTGGGAGCACGAAGAAAGGATCCATTGGTATAAAATTCTAAATATCATATTCAAATGAGCACCACTGTCTATAGTAGCATTTAACAGAATGTAGTTAAGAGACCCAGCTAATGTCATAACCATAATCAACAAGGTATTCTGCTCAAGTTTGCTGTACGTGGTCCTCTTGGAACCTCTGTCTCCTGAATATTATTTCCACACTTCCCTCCCTCCCTCTATTTGGTCAAACTTGATACTACACAAGACAAAAAGCTTGCTTAACCTGATAGAATATGAGCTGATAGATGACTAGGGAGAAGGGCGATAAAGCTTCTTCCTCTCTTTACCAGCAACACATTAACATTTAACACCCAGCATCTGGAGAAGCTCCTCTACCTTTCTTGTCAGGAGCAGTAACTTTGGGCCAGTGCAGTAGGAGTGCAGCACTGGAGCTGGTGACGTTAGCATTTTTTCAAAGTGGGAAGTTTTACAGGCTACGGGAAAATACATTAGCTCATAATATATTATGAGCTACATAATAGGAAGTGCCGGACTTTTGAAAAAGCCCCTCCTCCACAAGATAATCTTTAATAATAACAACAACAATAATCATTGCTACCATATTTGAGTACTTACTCTAACTGGTAACAGAATGGATTGCATATATTATCTCATTTAAATCTCCTAACAATCCCATTAGGTAGATACTTGTGTTATCCCAACCTCCTAATGAGATATCTATACCAATGACCTATTGTGATTAACAAACTATCTCCAAAATTAGTGGCTTAAAATATCAACCCTGAATGGAACTCATGATTCTGTGGACAGAGATTTGGGGGAGGGGCTTCATTGGCTGGTTGTTATTCTTGACCAGGTTTAGGTGATTTGGCAGAGCTCTATGAACTTGCAATGAGCTGGTGAGTCCGTTGGAGATTTACTGATCTATAAAGGACTTAGCTATGACAATAGGGCCTCTCTACAGAGCTTTTTATTCTCCAGCCTACTAGTCTAGGTTTGCCTGTGTGGTCATCTCAAGCTCCAAAAGCTACAGAATGGGACCTGCAAGACCACTTGAGGTCCAGGCTTGGAACTAACAAAACCATCCTATTTCTAGTGTATTCTTCTGGTCGAGAAAGTCACAATGTCCCCCAGGTGTCAAAAGGTAGGGAAATTGCTTCTCAGAAGGACTTTCTTTGTTAATATTTTTCCGTTTCACTATTGTTTTTTGAATTGGAGAGAGATGTTCTGACTTGCCAAATATCATATAGTTAGTAACTAAACTCTCATACGCTGCTGGCAGCAATTGCACAGCCTCCTGGGGAAAACAGTTTAGCATCTTCTGAGTTGTCTGTCCCCTTAATATTAAATTTTATATTAAATTATAATATTTAATATAAAATTTATTATATTTAAATATATTAAATTTTAAGAGTTCTTTATATATTCTGGATACAAGCTTTTCGTCTGACATATATGTTGTACAGATTTTCTCCCAGTTCTTGGCTTGCATTTTCATTTTCTTGATGGCATTTTGTTTCAAAGAACAAACGTTTTCATTTTAATGAAGTCCAATTTACCAATTATTTTCTTTCATGTCTTGTGCCTTTGGTGTTTTGTTTAAGATTGAATTAGCAAATGAGAAGTAGTTGAGAAAAGTCAAAGGATAGCTCCAGCAGTAGAAGGGTACAGCCTGAAGTGGTGCAAGTGATTTGTTTAAAAATAAATTTTGCATTCTATTTAATAAACTTATTCGCCTTAACATAAAATGTAATCTTTACACATGAGCAAGTTTATCTGATGCTCCAAGGTAAAAGCCCGCATTTAGTCCATGGCACAGGACTGTCTACCTTCAGTGCATAAGAACTCTAGGTTGAGGATCGCAGAACTGAATGGCCACTGGCCTCACAAACTACCATGATGAGTTTCGATATAAATAAAAGCAATAAGGCTACAATTAAAGGAGAGAATTGCCTTAATCTTTTCTGACCATCACCTATATTAACTTTCTATGTAGATTCAACTATTCAACTGCTTAAATATGTCTAAGCTACTAATAAACCTTCCAGAATGAATAGCAGATGAACAACTGAATATAAATGAAAACAGATGCCTCAAAGAAGAGGATCCAGAATTGTCATCAACTCTTCACGATCACTACATGTTTTCTCTAACAAGCTCACATGCCCACAGCACATTGCCAAAGTTTATTGACTTCTTCCAAAATTTCTGTATGAAATTATGATTATGATCTCATAGAGTTCAGGATTACTGACTAAAGAGCACGCCTCCCCAGGATGTTTTTTCAAAGGAACTGGTACCCCCAGGAGTGCTGGGGGAGGGAGACACACATGCATTTGAGGACATTACTAGGCTAACCCCTGCTGTATGATCTCAGAATCTTCCAAAGTTTGACTCCTTTCAAATCTGAGGATCTGGAGTCTCTCCATGATCCAAAGACACAAGGCAAGCAGAAAAGGATACCCACTGACCCCGTATTTGGAATCCACATTCTTGTGCCTTTAGGATATATATTTTTCAAATTGACCTACTGAAATATCAATATTCCTATGAATACATGCACATACTTTCACAATAAAGGTATTCATGATATATGAGGAAAGATGGGTTCTCATACAACGTAAAACATAAAATAACATAAAGCAATGGTTTCTGCTCTAGAGGTATTTGCTTTCAATTTAATGTCTGTTTAAATGTATGTATAAAATATGTTTAAGAAGTGATAATATGGTGATGGTAGCACAACAATGTGAATGAACTTAATGCTATTGAACTGTATTAAAAATGGTTAAAATGTTAAGTTTTGCATTACTTGAATTTTTCCACAGTTAAAATTTTAAAATAAAAAACAATAAGTGATAGCAGCTTAGATGGTAAATAACTGAATGTGGCAGCTAAGGCTAAGTTTTTATCCTAACTGGACAAACCCTAGAAGACAAAATTCAGTTCATTCTTTCTGCACACACGTCAGAGTGATTTAACTTCTTAAATCATCTCATGGTTCTATAGCCCTGATTTCCTCCATCTCCTTTTTCTGACTCCTTTTCTGACAAACACTGCTGATTTTCAAAGACAGCTTAAGAGCGAGAAGACATGTTGAGATACGTATGCACAGAGCCGCCAGGACACACACAGATGGCTGGGTGTGAAGGGAGTGGCGATGGTGAAAGAGGGATGGGGCTGTGAGGAGCATCAGTTAATTATTAGTACTGTTATTATTTTGCATAGAAGCAGATCTGTGTTAAAATACATGCTTATTACAACAACTGCAAAAATTATGGTTCATTTTGATAGGAAAATATCAATCTCAAAATCTAATTTCAGACAGCGGTTCACCGAGTAGAATCATAACAATTATCTCTGTTTTTTATGGGCATTTTTCTGATTGATTGCACTAGTTACATTAAACATTTGCTAGCACTCTGTGTGATGTATTGCAACGTGTGACTGGAATAAAGGCAAGTTGTTGTTAGGATTTAGTAACAAAAGTATTTGAAAATGCTTAGTGCTCATTTGTTCCTTTGCAATGATTTCTCACTTCACGGCATTTACACCAGTTGGTCCTGGAATCAAATAGCTCACTAGGTTTGCAGTTGTTCAAGTTTATGTATTATGTAGAAATATATTACCATTGCATAAAATCTTAAAGCACAGCTTTCTTTGAAAAATCACCAATGAATTTAAAACCAGTTCTTGAATTACTTATATTTGGAAATGTTCTTAATTGTGAAGGAATGTGCAGCATTAACATAAATGGCTAGATTTTTTTTTAAGATTAAAATTTACTTCATTTTTTTCTTAGTTTAAAATATAATAAATACTTCTGCCTCCCAAAGACAACCTCTTTTAATACAAGTTCTCTTCTAGGCTTTTTAAAAATTCACTTTGACATAACTGTAACCATACTCTATATAGTTTATATCCTCCATTTTAAGCTTAAAATCAAACATAAGTTTAGCAAAATTTCATGCATATTATTTAAAAATTCAAGTGACTATGCCATTATTACTTTAGTTAATGCCAAAATATTGCACATTTAAGAGCTGTTACAAAATTGCTCTCATGAACACCTTACTACATGACATTTTCACAAATTTCAGATTGTTTCTTTTACTTAGAGTATCAGCCAGGGTTCAACCAGAGAAGCAGAGCTAGTAAGAGATACATAGTAAGAAATTAGCGGTGAGGAACTGCCTCACCTGATTCTGAAGCCAGCTGGGCAAGGGTGGCGTCTGCTGGGAAGGCCGCCAGGCAGAGCAGCCTGGAACTCCCCGCATCGGGCTGCAACTGCTGGTCCCCAAGCAGAATTTCTTCTTCTGGGAAGGTTCGGCTGCATTTCAGGCCTTTTAACTGATTGAATAAGAGCCACAGAGATTACCTAGGACAAGCTCTTTTACTCACAGTCAATTGATTACAGACTTTAATCACACCTAAAAAATATCTTCACAGTAACACCTAGGTAAGTGTTTGTGAATAACTGGGAACTGTAGCTTAGCCAGGCTGACACATCAAAAGACCATCAGGGTTACATGTTCGAAAGTAGAATTATTGAGTTAAAGAAAATAAATTTCTTAAAGAAAATCTGATACATATACTCAAATTCCTTCTTCTAAAGGGCCTTCGCAATCTTCTGTGCTTTGCCACTTGTTGCCCGCCTTTCTTTGGGTTAGGTACCAGGCTGCCTACCCTGCTAGACTATGGATCAATAATAGTTCAGAGTGCCCCTAAAATAAGAAAGTACTATACTAGTGTCTTAAGATAAGCACATTTCCTGGCAGTAAGTTTTTAAGGACCCTGCTTTCCCAGAACACTTGGCCTGCCTTCCCCATGCCGACATCTAGCCCCGACCGTATGAGCCTCACTGAGTGCATGCCCAGGCCTATTCGTAGGTGGGGATATTAATTTCTATTTATTATTTACTCTTTATAGGAAATGTGTTAGACATTTAGAGGGGGTGAGATAGAAGTATTAACCCTGTCCTCAAAAATCCAAAATTAATACAGTAATTTAAAAATAAATATTTGATGTTACATTCATGTTAAAGGTCACATGTACATATTTCTCTAGCAAACCAAGATAAATCATGCCTTTAAATTCCTCATAACTGTACATAAATGTCAGACCTTTGGCAAACTCCTTGTTGTTTCAGTAGATCTGGGTAGTCCCACTTTATTATATCTTTAGAAATGTTATTATTATGCAGAGGTTAGTGGAGTGATTAATTTGGATGGACTTGGTGGTAAGATTTTTTGTTTGTTGAATTCTTTTGTGTGTTTTTCTTTTATTTTATTTTTAACGATTTTATTTTTTAGAGAGAAGGGAAAGGAGAGAGAGAGAGAGAGAGATCATGTGCAAGTGAAATATCAATGGGTTGCCTCTCACAGGTCCCCAAGCCCCCAACAGGAGACCTGGCAGGCAACCCAGGCATGTGCCCTGACCTGGTTCAGCAAACATGGCACGGTTCTGGAGGAGCCCAACCCACTGAACCATACCCATCAGGGCTGTTTTTCTTTTTTCAAAGTTGCATTCTTATTTCTACTTATATACTAGTTTTTGAAACCTGAACAGATAACTTAATCTCCCTATGCCTCTTACCTCTTTTATAAAATAGAGATCATACTCTCTTGTATGGATTAAATGGGCCAATACATATAAAAACTATGGTATACGTGCTGACACACGACATATTTGTATGCGTGTGTCTATCTGCCCTCCATATCTTTTTGCTTTCTGTCCCCCAGCCATGACCTCAACTTCTCAAATTACTTAGGGGTGAGGCAGGACAGGAAGAAGCTATAGAAATTCTTTGACAAGTGGATTAAGAGAAATAGCCAAATAATTAATAATTAAACAAGGACAAAAATTTTGAGCAATTTATAATCAGCTAATGAATCACAAGTTTCTCCCCTCGTCCCCCTCCCAACAGAACCGCCTAGGTCCAGTTTCTCTTCAGTGACATTCTTGCTGACGTCCTCTAAAAATGAAACTTATCTCTTGATGACATTCTTTAGAAATGAAACTAACCGGCCTTCACCCAGGGCGGTGAGTGCCCAGAGTGCGGAGTGCGTTCTCCGGACTTGTACATTTATTATTTTAAAAAACGCCAAAAAAGTCTTAAAATATCTCTTAACCGCTGCCGCAAAAGACATCTGCGTCTCCTCGGCCAGAGACTTTTTTCTTTTTTTTTCTTCCTTTTCATAAAGTAACCCGGTGAAGCAGTCGAGACCGACCCGGCCGCGGCCCTCGCAGCAGCTCCAATAAGGAACCAAGAGACCGAGGCCTCCTCGCTGCCCGGACGGACACCGCCACCCTCGCTTCCCGGCTGCAGCCGACAGCCAGCGACTAGCTGCAGCGGATCGACCCCGCTCTGCGGCTGTTGAGTACGTAGCTTTCTATTCTGTTTGAGTTGGGTCCCTCTGCTCTTGCCCCAGCTTCCCCCAACCAACTCTCCCGCAACCCCGCCCCGTCCCTTCCCTCTCCGCCTTTGCGACCCCGCCAGCCCGGGCCCCGCACTAGCTCTCCTCCCGTCGCAGGAAGGGCGTGGCCTGTGGCCCTGCGGGCAGCCTGGCGGAGATGAACCCCAGCGCCTCCAGCTACCCCACGTCCACGCTGTACGTGGGAGACCTACACCCGGACGTGACGGAGGTGATGCTCTACAAGAAGTTCAGACCGGCCGGACCCATCCTCGCCATCAGGGTCTGCAGAGACAGGATCGCCCACCGCTCCTTGGGCTACGCCTATGTGAGCTTTCAGCAGCCCGCAGACGCAGAGCGGGCCTTGGAAACCATGAATTTTGATTGTCTGAAGGGCAAACCACTTCGCATCATGTGGTGTCAGCGAGGCCCACCGCTTGGCAAATGTGGAGTGGGCAACATAGTCATTAAAAATTTGGACAAATCCATGAATAAAAAAGCACTGTATGATACATTTTCTGCCTTTGGCAACATCCTTTCATGTAAGGTGGTTTGTGACAAAAATCGTTCCAAGTGTTACGGATTTGTACATTTTGAGACACAGGAAGCAGCTGAAAGAGCTATTGAGAAAATGAATGGGATGCTTCTAAATGATCGCAAAATATCTGTTGAACGATTTAAGGCTCCTCAAAAACGAGAAACAGAATTTGGAGCTAGTGCAAACGAGTTCACCAACATTTGCATCAAGAATTTGGGGGAAGATGTGGATGATGAACACCTTAAGGACCTCTTTGGCAAGTTGGGACCTGCCTTAAGTGTGAAAGTAATGGCCGATGAAAGTGGAAAATCCAAGGGTTTTGGATTTGTACGCTTTGAAAAGCATGAAGATGCACAGAAAGCTATGGATGAGATGAATGGAAAGGAACTCAATGGAAAACAAATTTACGTTGGCCAAGCTCAGAAAAAAGTGGAAAGGCAGGCAGAACTTAAGCACAAATTTGAACAGAAGAGGCAAGTTAGGATCACCAGACACCAGGGTGTTATCCTTTATGTGGGAAATCTTGACGATGATGTTGATGACGAACGTCTCCGGAAAGAATTTTCTCCATTTGGTACCATCACTAGTGCCAAGGTTATGATGAAGGGTGGTCACAGCCAAGGGTTTGGCTTTGTATGTTTCTCCTCACCAGAAGAAGCCACTAAAGCAGCTGCGGAAATGAATGATAGAACTGTGGCTACCAAGCCGTGGTATGTAGCTTTAGCTCAGTGCAAAGAAGAGCGCCAGGCTTCCCTCACTAACAAGTATATGCAGAGACTGGCAAGTGTGAGAGGTATGCTCAACTGCAAAATCAACTCCTTCCAGCTAGCAGCTAGCCCACTGACTCAGAACCGTGCTGCATACTGTCCTCCTAGCCAAACTGCTCAACAAAGACCAAGTTCTTGCTGGATTGCTCAGGGTGCCAGACCTCGTCCCTTCCAAAATATGCCCAGCGCTATCCGCCCAGCTACTCCTAGACCACCATTCAGTACTATGAGATCAGCTTCTTCACAGGTTCCACGAGTCATGTCGACACAGCATGTTGCTAAGGCATCGACAAAGACAGTGGGTTCACATCTTGCAGCGGCTGCTGCTACTCCTGCTGTCTGCGCCATTCCTCAGCATAAGTATGCTGCAAGAGTTCGCAATCCTCAGCATCTTAACGCGCAGCCGCAAGTTACCGTGCCACAGCTTGCTGCTCACGTACAAGGTCAGGGGCCTTTGACTGCTCCCATGTTGTCAACTGTCCCTCCCCAAGAGCAAAAGCAAATGCTGGGTGAGCGGCTCTTTCCTCTCATTCAAGCCATGCACCCTACTTTGGCTGGTAAAATCACTGGCATGTTGTTGGAGATCGATAATTCAGAACTTCTTCATATGCTTGCGTCTCCAGAGTCTCTCCGTTCTAAAGTTGACGAAGCTATAGGTGTGCTACAAGCCCACCAAACTTAAAAGTCTGTCTAGAAAGGCGTTAACAGTGCCACTGGTGTGCTGTCTGCAAGGCCCTCTTTTTGGTCTGACTTCCCAGCGAGCTCACTTCTTTTACTGTGACTTCTGTTTAAGTCTTAGAGAGCCAAAGCAGCCCTGCCTAGGCTCTCTCCTGTTCCTTCTATCTTAAGCCCGTCCTTTGTTTGGCTTTCCCCGCCTCCAGTAAACATACTCTCAGAATCACCTGGACTCCTGTTGTGAAATCTTTCCTGCATGAAGTCAAGAACCCACACACTACCCGCAGGCCCACGGCAGACCCGCTCTGGGTCTAGACCCTGTCCGGCAACAGGGTCAGGACAGAAAGTGGAACTGATTTGAAATCATTCTTTGATTTCTTCAAAGCCTCAAACCTTGAGGTTTTAGGTTTTGAAGTAAGCGCAAAATGGGGGTGTATAATTTGAAGACAGAGATAGAGTGCCTTAGAAAAACATAAAGGAACAAATGCTCCTTGAAAGTACACAGAGGGGCCCCAAAGCTGAGGGAAAAGAGGGGGCTTGTGGACCCTGAGAACAGATCCTGCACGCTCAGTGACAGGACCTGAAGAGCTGGGACTCCCAAGAGGACGGCCACTGCAGAGCATCCAGCAGGGGCACCTTAGCAAGTGTCACAGTAGATTCCCAAGTTGGTGTAAAAGCCCCAAAGATCTGCCAATGCCAAAGAAGCCATTCAGGACCATATAGGGTCAAGGGGTAACTGGTAATTGCAAGGATCTTTGCAGATGGCCAGAAGCCCTTGATAACACTTCATGTAACCCGGAACCAAAGCTTAACTCTGGGTTGGGCAGGGACAGACTTTCACAACACTGATAAGTTTCACGGTAGCCCAATGGGGTGGGGCTTGGGAATTGAAGTTAGAGTGATTAAAAAAAAAAAAAAGAAGTGAAGTACAACTTAACTTATAAACCAAGATTCGCAACCCAAACACACTCAAAAAGTGTCTTTAATGTTGAAGATTTAGCTATTACTGATATGGAAAAGAGTAGAAAAAGGAAATTTCTCTGTCTGGTATTTCTCAATACTTCCTTTATCAGTGAGTCATATCTAATTTCAAGAATTTTGCATCTTTCCTTTCCACTGGCATTTGTCTCCAAACATGCTAAAAATCCTTATCCTCAAACAACCCCCAATTTCTCTTGATCTAACCATTTATCAAGCTCCTATATTCTTTCTTTCCTTATTATCATGTTTCTTTTTTGTTCTTGTTGTTTACTCACTTATTTGTTTTTGTTTCCCTTTAAAAAAATTAAACTAAATGTATTGGGGGGGCATGGGCTGACATTTCTTAAGAGTAGTTATACTTGATGTGCCCACTTTCTTAACTCCCGTGCACTGCCCAACTGATTACAGTTTGGCTTTTTTTCTCTTTATTAAGAAAGTAGTAAAAGTAGGCAAAATCCAGAAAATTTTTTGTTCTGCATCCCCTATAATCCTTAACTACCATTTAACACTTTATGCCAGTCCTTTGTCAAAAAGACTGGTAAGACTATCTGTGACTAGCACTGCACTGGCCTTTCTTCTTTCTCCTACTTTGTGCTTGGATAGGAAGCTGTCATTTCTACCACAATTACAGTACTTAATAAACTGTAATTGATTTTCTTGTTGTTACCAGATTTCTCTACTCTAGCGATACCTCACACTGTAAACCAAAGCCAATGATATGCATATCTCTCCCATGAAGTTCTCCATTGTCTTCCATTACGGTCTCTTCACACCCTCGGGATGAAATCAGAACCCCTTATATCAGGGTGTCTCACAGGGTGATCCATGCATCAGCAGAATTAGCACTCCAGCACTCCTGGGAGTTATTGGCAAAGCGAAGCCTTGGGCCCCCATGGAGACCCACTGAAAGCAAAATTCTGTGGCCCAGTAGTCTTGATTCCTACAAGCCCTTCTCCGGGGGATTCTGATTCACATTAAAACTGGGGGACCATGGCCCCGCTGACTGGAGGAACCTTTCTGTTCCAGCTGTTACCAGACTTTGCAACCTCTCCTGCATTTGAATCCCTCCTGAATCTGACGCTCCCTTCTCGTTGAGCTTCTCCTCCTGCAAACGCCAGACTTTTGGACTATTCTTTCCCAGGTGTGGAATACCACATTTGCATTCCCCTTTTCTTTTTCGGCAAATTATTATTATCTCTTCAATATCCACCTCCTGGGGCTTTGAGAACTCTCATCTCCCTCAAGAAACACATTTGCCCTGCCCGCCATCGACATTTTGTTCACATCTCTGTAATAGCATTTCCCATGTTGCATTTTCATTCACTTCTCTATATAATATTTTCCTCTGGAGACTATGAATTGCCTGAGTACATAGGCTACGCTTTGTTCACCTACGTCCCCCAGTGGTCTAGTTTGCTGGTTTTCTCTTTTTTTCCCCCTTTGGTTCTCCCTTTACACACAGGATTTAAGATAGTTGAAAACCATTTTTGAAGTGCAACGTTTCCACCCGGCACAGTCATGGCGAGCAAGGAGCCTGGCGACTGCGACAACTTTGCGAAGGTCTTGGTCACGGAGCAGGGTGATCAGTGTCTTGCTGCTCCTCTGTCCACCTGCATCCATAAAACGACAGTAATTATTGGAGAAGCAGGTTGATTCCTCTCATGCGCTTACCATATGTTTTTTCTATTCTTATTTTATCTCTATGTCTCACTAAGCCCCATATACAATTTCTTATGTGACCCCCAGATTCTGGCAATAAATATATATTTCCCAGGTGATTTTTATCTACTGTTCAAAACTCCTATTGTTTCAAGAACAGATAGTTCAATTCTCTCTGTCTCTGTCTGCCTCTCTCAAAAAATCTGATTTCTATCCTCAGGTGAAGGTACATTGTGTGGGGAAGGGAAGGAACGGGGCAAAGGAGACCCCGTCGTCACCACCTCAGGGTTTGGACTCTATTTTATGGCCTCTTTTACTAAAATAGAACCCTCTCCCTTTTCTTGGATTTGATTTCATTATAACAGACTTTTAGAAGAAGGAGGAGGAGGAGGAGGAGGGGGAGGAGGAAAGGGGGAAAGGAGGAGAAGAAGAAACTTTTCTCCAGAGAGCTTCTCATGATCTTGTTTGCAAGAAATACCTCGGTCATCAGAGTGGCCAAGGTGTTGTTAGGTGGCCTGCAGAATAACTGAGAAAGTACAGTTTCTCCTCTCAAGGATCTTGATATGTTAATAACCACAGTCTCCCCATGAGGGAGACTTATTGGCAAGTGTTTGCTGATAAGAAGCCTGGATTTAGTTTACTCCATGTGAAAATATATATTAGTTTAACAAAAATGATGGCTGCTATTGGCTAGTTTTGCTATGACTAATGACTCATCGTCATTACTAATGACGAGTGTCTTTCCCTTCCTATAGCTTAGGGTTAAACTGTTTAGAAAATAACCACCAAAGCACCGAATTGAACTCGATTGTTAAAAAACTTAATACAGTTTCAACGGGTAATTGTAGTTTCACAGAGAGAATCATGTGCCTTTTTACTCAGAGAAATGAAATTAAAGAATAAAGTCAAACTAGATTATTTTAATTAGCAATAAAGCAGATTGAAACCTTTTTGAGTGCTAACAAAAAAATCAACTAATAATTTTTAAGTGGACTTTTTGTCTCATTACCAAGTGTTTGATATTCCTTGACTGCTTCCACAGATTTATTTGATATGATATGTAAAAACCACATCTGCAAAGCCAGAAGCAGAGTGACTTCTTAAATGTAATTTTCATTGTCATTGAAAGTGACAGGTTTTTGACAAAACTCAGAGTTCACTCTGAACTATTCTAGCAGTTTATTTTCCAATAGCATGTAATTCCAACTTGACACAATGGTTAATGTGGATATTTAGTTCATGAGCTAAATCTCCAAAACCCTTAACTGTTCACTGTTCAATTTACTTCATGTGGGGAAAACTCAGGGTCAACCTGTAGCAGTTTCTTATGGAAAAGAAGCAGAACTGTTATAATACTTTGAACTCTAGATAAGTGAAAGAGGAAAACTTGATCTGGTTCTGATGTTCCATTTCAAGATAATAACAATGGATCTGTTCTTAAAGAAATACATAAAACTGAAGCTTTTTGCCCCACAGCCTCTACGAAGAGCATACATTTGGAGACCAGTTGCCTGAGGTGCTGATGTGTTGCCCATATGCCTCAATTTGCTGTAATGGGCCACTGAGGTCATATAATACACCACTTTTCTCCCTGCAGCCTTTGAAGAATGGCCTTGCCTTCTGTGTCAAAGGCAGACAGAACCTCGTCCTGCAACAGGGCTCTTCACTTGTACTCCTTAGCCTCTCCCAATGGCCAGAAGTTGTTAACCAGCTATCATAAATTGGTCATCTCTGAGCTATCCGAATGTTTGTTCCAAATTTTGCTTCTTATGTTGGTATATCTATTATTGTTTTAAAGCAGGAGAATTATCAGCCTCATTCTGTACCTGTAAACTTGTCTGTGTGGGAAGGAAAGAGCGTAGCAGTTTGTCACCTCCTGGAGATGCCCTGGGAAAGAGAATTTAGCCATCTATCAAATTACTTTTTCCGGTATTGAAAAGAGTTCATTAAACCCCATGATACACAGAAATCAACAACAGGATCTTGCTTTCTTTGGCTTCTTCCCCGTTGTCCCCTCCGAGGGTGCACTCCCTGCACTCCCCAGGGAGTGATGGCCGAGCCTTTCAGAAAGGTAGTGATATTTGGAGGGTGCGTCTGCCTCGGCTTTGTAAGATGTGTGTGAATGTTCTACTCATCGGCCTTGCTGTTTTCACCACTCCTGCTGCTTCCTTTGTAATTGAGCCCAGAAAGCGAGGTGGAGAACGAGAGAGCTCCTTGTGATCTTCTTTGCAAGAAATGCCATGGTGCCTCTGAATAGCTGAGAGGCTGGGTGGCCTGCGGATTGATGGAGAGAGCCCATTCCCCGTCGGAAGGAACTTAATAACCACAGCCTTCCCTGAGGCTGTCTTACTGGTAAATGCTCACTGATAAGGAGCCTGGAGTTAAAATTAAATAACCTGGGTGCAATTCAGGATGATAAATTAGTGACAGCGGGGAAAATAAAATAAAATAAGACCTAGATATTAGGTCTTCCTGTTTTGACTCTTGCTTTAGGAAAGAAATGCCTTGGAAAGGTACCTGTTCTCCTACATAATTGGTCACAGATTTTGGGTGGGTTCTGATTGACTTCCAACTAATTCCTATCACTGTTGCAGGGCTGATAAGGTTGATGCCTTAAATCAATGAAAAAGTGTGTATGTTTAGCACTTACACCAGTTGTGGCTTTAACTTGTTCATTTATTTATTCAACACTTCTTTATTAGTCATCAGCCATGTTCTGGGTACTCTGACTGGCACCAAGGATATTTTTTCTAGAAAACCTGAGCATAATCAAAATAATGAACTAGACAGCTGACTTTATTTCTGTGGGCTACATGTCAAGGAAATTATTGTTAAAACAATAATCCAACCCACACAGACAGTTTTTGTGGCTATGAAAGCATATACCAGAATATTAGAGAAAAGCTATTACTAAATAATGAGTCATTCTTTGGGAATAAGTTGATAAAACTTAATGTGCCAACACAAGAAACATTCAAACTTGTAGAGAATTTTTATTCCTTTATCTGAGCCAAGCTGACGAACATACACCAGGGAGCAAGATCTTGAATGCTTAGGAGAATAACCGATTTGCAGCTTCTTGCAAGCATTTGAAATGAAGGCGGGAACAAAAGGACGATCACATGGAGCTGAGGGAAAGTAAGTCAGGAACTGGGTTACAGGCTAGTTAACAAGACTATGTGCTCTCCTGAGGGTGGTTACTGCAAAGGCGTGTTAACCTAGATGCACAGAAACAGTGAATGGAGCATAGCTCACCTAAGGCAAAGATAAACCTTTTACTAAAAAGTTAAATGACAAAAAAAAAAGTTATATGCTAAGGGCATGATTACCCACAATGACCTGCCCAGTTAGGAATTCATGATCAGATCACCTGTTAAGTTACTTTCCATAGAACCCCCTTTTCTGTTAGCAAATGAAATGTGAATGTGAGATTGTCAGACATCCTCCATTGGGAGCTAGACACTAATAACCATGATTCAAGACCAACTCATTCAGGTTCATTCAACCAACTGCTTTGGTTGAGTATTAGAATAAATTATAAAGAAAATCTGAGGAACTGCTTTCAATAATTTCATTAAAATAAGATTGAGGGGTATGAGAATTATTCCACAAATTAAAAAGAAATAACAATTGTGCTAGGAGATTACATTCCATTAGAGGAAGAAGTCTAAACAAGTTAAGTGCACTGTAAGGTATAAATTCTGAAATAGAAAGTTCAAAGACTATTTGAGGACAGAAAAGGAATGATAAAAGCCAAAGAATGTTTTTGTTAACTGGTGATTTAACATTTTTACCACTCTCTTAAACACTCCCTCTTCTTTCCCTTTTCCCAAACAAAAAAAGAGAAAAAAAAAGAAAGATTAAAAAAAAAAGCATCAGGTATCACCAAGAGTGGTTAGTTATTTATATCTGTTATCTTAAACCTGGTTTTCTTTTTTTTTCTTTCCTTTCCTCTTTATTTCTTTTTTCTTTCTTTTCTTCTCCTTCTTCTAAAAATCCTGTTTACATAGCTTTACTTCATTAACACCTTAGAAGGATAGATGGAGGGAGGGGTGACAAGATCCTTTAGTCTCTACAGATGGATCAAAATACAAGACCTTGGGAAAAATAAATCTTGGGAAAGCCCTAAACAACACTAATGGGAAAATTGAATTTTCTTATTCATGTGGATGAAACTGCATTTCACAGCATTTTACTAATGGTTAATTCTGAAGGGATAATGTTCTTAAATAATTTGCTCAACTGTTTATTTATTTTGTTCAAATTCTGGTTCCTAATTTAAGGATCTCTACAAAGCCATCTTTATTCTAAGATCTCTATAAGGTGGTTTTATTCTCTTATTCACATAAGTGTAAAATTAGCATAAAGAAAGTTTTTTATTAAACCCAAAAGCATTTATTAAATATGGAGACTGGTTATTAATCTTGGAGATAGAAGAGAAATTCATTAATTAGTGTTGGTCCTGGAAGAACTTATTGTCCCATTAGGAAGAAATGACTCACAAGAACTAATACAAGATAGTATATAGTCAAGTTTTGAATGTGTGTATTATAGATGTTCAGAAAACTGTGTTGATCGTTGGTTGCCACAGAAAGTCTGTGAAACATGTGAGTAGGAGTCAGTAGGACTGAGTATTTTTACAGGCTTTACCCCTTCCTTCCAGAGTCATGGAGAAGTTTCCCAACATTTTATTGCTTTAGTGGCCTCAGCTTTAAAGTGGAGCATAAAGGTGTTTCCCTTGTTTGTGATGGAGATGAGGACTTGCTACCCCCACATATGCCACTTTAACATGTTGATTATTTTGAGCTGGAGGCAATTAGAAGCAGCAAGTGCAAGAAGAGCCCTTTGTGCTACATTTTCTACCTGGAAGCAGGACGTTAGTTTTCTCCTCTGCTGTGCCAGCGTGAGGAGAGCAGCCCTTATCACCAGAGGTGGGGCCCACATCAATAAGCCTCACTGAGGTGACCTTTACCTGTCATTAGATTCCTTCATATATTTTCCAGTCACTTTTACATAATTTATCAGCCTTAGAAGCCCCAACCGAGATTCCTTTGTCTAGTCCCTTCTCCACAATTTATTGGCCCCTTGTTAAAATGGCACGCGAGTCCCTGAATCTAACCACTTCTTTGGGTTTTTTTACTTCTTTTCTGTGAAGTCCCCTGTGCATGTAAAAATAACATCAATAAGAATTGTACGCCTTTTTTCTTAATCTGTCTTTTGTTAGTTTAATTAACAGGTTTCCAGTCACTGAGGCTAAGAAGGTAAAGAAAAAGTTTTTCCTCCCCTACACTTGCTGAAGATTAAATGATATACTTATAAACTTGTGAGAAGTTATTTGTTTCATCCTAATGATTTTCAACATGACCACACGAGATTTGTCTCATCTCAGAAGTCCTCCCCAAGGGCTATTTCTCTTCAGAAAACATGTTCATAAATGCTCAGAGTGTATCAGCTAGTGACTTCCGAGGAAGGGGAAGCTGTGATGCATAAGATAGGAGAAGGAATGTGTGTGTGTTTTAAAAAATTTTATTTATTTATTTATTTTTAGAGATAGGGGAAGGGAGGGAGAAAGAGAGGAAGAGAAACATTGGCCTGCAACCCAGGCATGTGTCCTGACTGGGAATTGAACCAGCAACCTTTTGATTTGCAGGCTGGTGCTCACTCCACTGAGCCACACCACCCAGGACAGGAATGAGTTGTTTTGCTACCGAGAAGGACAGGGTCCAGAAGCGTGGAGTAAAGGGTGGGAGGAGAAGAGGAGAGACAAAGCAGCAAAACAGAAAAAGCAGGTGCTGCCGAGAGAAAGAGCCAGCAGAGAAACTTCTGGAGGCGAGTGGTAAAAATGAACCTGGGGAAGAGGACACCATAATAAATGATGTGTTTTTGCCCCCTCACCTCTCCAATCATCAGTTAAGTCACATATGCTAACAAATGCTCCAGTTCAACCTTTGAGGAACATGATAAAGGAGCTGTTTTATATCCAGGTCAGCGTGAGGCAGCACCTAGTAGCATGTGTGGAACAGAAAACTGTCCAGAAATTAGCCAACCATCTTGGAATAGCTTTAGACTTCTGCAGCAAACTTTAATATGGGGTTCAATCCAGGTCTATCTAGGACACCAAGGGTCAGATGATCTCTCATATGGCACATGAGTTACACCAATTTGTAAAGACACCAAGAGAGAGTTCACCATGTTTTAAAGTCAGCTCCATTAGCGGGTAGTTATTTTTAACAACTAATGAAATTCTTCAGTTTAAATCTTTCGGTTTAAACCAAGAACGTATCAGATCTTCTTTGTTTACCTGTACTAACTCAGCCGTGACTTTTCCTAAATCAAAGACATCCCTATGGATCTATTATTCTCACCTACATGGTCTTCAGAAGAGAAAAACAAAATTACTCTACCAGAGGCCACGATTATACCGCATTCTTCAAGTGGAGATACATCGTAAACCTGTTTTTTGTATCATTCTTCTCTCACAGATATTTTTGAAATTATAATCCACAGTGCTGTTCTTTGTGACTTCAACCATAAGGCTGTGTTGTCATTTAAAAAAAAACTTATTCGGAGAAGAATGTACTTCCTTCATCCGGTGATACTCCATCTCATTTTGACCATTTCCTCCCTTCTCTTTTAATTGAGATCTCCTAACTGAATTATTCCCCAGGTTCCCAATTCTTCCTTTGGTAGTCTCTGTCGTTAAAATCGGAGGAGTGGGAGAAGCTCACATTCAGAACAACTCCAAGCTGAGCCGGTGACGTAGGGGATTTTACCTGTGATAGTCATGAGATGACATTGCAGTAAAATGTTTATACAACTTCAGTGACATCAAACGCTCCATGGCACCCTCAAAAAGACACTTCAAAGGAAGTAGACAACATGTCATGACTAATTCATGCTTATGTTAGATGGGTTTGGGGCAGGAAGAAGTCATTATCGAGCCAACATTTGAGCAAGCCATGTTAAACAGAACCCATAAAATGTATCCTTACATGTTCATAAATTTATTAAATCTGTCCAGTCAGTGCCAGTCCTATCAGAAGATCTAGGTTCATTTCTTTTCTTTTTTCAAAAAAATTTTACCTTTTTTTCCCCCCATTACCATTTAGTCCCCTATGCCTTCCTCCCCACTGCAGAAGGTACACTTCTCTTGTGTCCTCTATCAGATCAGTGAAATGTGGGCTGTGGCCTGGGGCAAAGTTCAGGGCTTCTCAGTCTGTGAAACTGATTCCACATTCATAAATAGAAGTGTTGGTGGAAAAAGGATCCTGTGCTCATGTTCATCTGGAATCTTTTTCTGCATTCTAATATAAGCTGTCAATCAATTTGATTAAAAAAAAATCAATGAGATGTTAGATTGTTACCTGGAGTACCTTTGCTCTTTACTGAAAAATAAAACATTTTACATTGTACACACAGCTACCAAGATATTTAAAAAAAATCAAACCTCCAAAAGTTCTTTAATATCATCAGTTATTTCCTCTGCAATATGTCAAACAAGCGGTAGTTTATTTCAGCATCTTCAGTGGATTAGGCACTATGGCAGTATTCTTAAATCAGACTTTATTCCAAGGCAATCAAAATAATTGAGGTTTTAAATCTTTAAATCTAAAAGAATTATTTTAAACACATACATTTTAAAAATCAGAGAGCTTTACTTTTTAAGTAAACCTTTAAGAAAATTTATTTTATCTCATGTTTTAGGCATCTCGCAAACCGCACATGAACACGAACCGATCACTGTATGACACCTTTTCCTTTCCTTCTCGAGAGGCAGAGTTCTCCATAATCTGTGTGCTCACTCCATTTCACAGAAACTTAATCCAGCCTTTCAGGTAAATGAACTTATAATTCTAACAGTGTCTGCTCTATGACAGGTATGCTGATCTGCTGGGGCTGGGAATTCATAGTTCTGCCACATTGCGTGGGGAACGCGAATGTGCTCTTTGCTAGAGCCTGTTTTTTTTCCTAGCCTCTCACTGTGATGAGAGTGATCTGCTGTTACTGAACTCTTTGATCTTTAGCATCATCAGGGCCCAAGCTGCCTACACCACTGAGTGTCTAAATGGAGATATAAAATGTGTGGTTCGAGTACAAATGGAGAAAGAAATGTATTTAATTTTTTCCACCTTTACATCTTGAAGAATTCTGCGTGGTGCAGTGTCTTTATGGACACTGAGATGGACAGAGGCCTAGGCCTCTTTATGAAAATAAACCAGGCCCTGGCCGGGCAGGTCAGTCGGTTATAGTGTCATCCTGATACAGCAAGGCTGTGGGCTCGATCCCTGGTCAGGGCATAGACGAGACGCGACCAACGAGTGCATAAACAACTATCGAATGCCCGTTGGCGGTTTCCTTAGTGTTTGCCTCACAGTGTCGTTACGAAGATTAAATGAAGCCCTAGACAGTGGTCTGCCCGTTGAAAGTGCTCAGTAGGTGGCAGTCATGATGGACATGGTGCCTGTACACTTCCATTTCCAGGGCTGAAGTCAGTGTCTCCCTCTACAGGGGCGATTCCTTGCTGTAGCCTCTTAACTAGTATTCCTGTCTGCGGCTTGGCCCCTTCCTAATTTAACCTGCAGACCTGTGTTAGGTTAATTTTCCTAAACTATATCTTTAATTATGTCACTTTCCTATTAAAAGCCATCCATGAGTTCCCATTTTCCAAAGGATAAATAAAATGTGAAGTCCTTAATCCTTGTTCAGGGACCTGTGGTTTGTGTAGCCCCAACTGACTTTATGTTTATTGGTCCATGATAATGACCATTCCACACCATTCAAAGTGGTTTAGTAGCAAGGTCCCATGCATCCATTCTCCTTTACTTAACTATCTTACTTATTCCTCTCAGTTGAACTATCCAAATTCTACCCATTTCTCAATACGGAGTTTAAGTTCCACATTTTCCTGAGCCTTCTTGACATCACCAAAGTTCCTTGCTCTTTCTCTTCTTGAGACTTCTGATGCTCTATTTCTCATTGATTTGATGCCATTTATCACTTTACTTTATGCGATAGTATTCTTTACCTAACGAAAGGGGCTATTAATTATAGCTATCTTCTTCAGGTAATGTAATTTCTTTCAGGAAGGTAGAACTACTTATTTGAGCAGATCAAGAATACAGATTTATATACTGTTTGCTTAACATTTTAGTGATAGCTGTGAGTTGTAAGATTATAGAACAAAGGTTATGTTGTTCTGCAGCTTGCTGTTTGCTTGAGTGGATCTGTTCCGCTAACTTTGACATCGTTCTCCACATTTTTTGCTTTCTTTGCATGCATAAAATCATTTCATATGTTTCCTGAGAGAATGACAACCCCAAGATTATGCAGAGCTTCCTAGAAAACCAAACCAAACCAAAAGTTATAGTATACATTCAATTTTACTGGTGCATATATATTTTTGCCATTCATGTTTAGGTTGTGAGAGTTCAATAACATACATGAGTATACCTTGTTCACTGTAAAACTTTGCACGGGCACTCTTGTTTTGTGAGTTAGTTTCAAAATGCCAAGAATGAACAATACTCCTTTGCTTCCATAGGGTAACATCATCTTGGACCCAATTCCTACATTCTTTCTCCCTCCAAATTGGTTATGATCACGTTTCCTCAGGTTTGACTATATTTAAGTGCAAAAGAAAAAGAGAGGCAGGTTGTCACTGATCCAGACAATCAGATGTATGGGCATTTCAGGTTATTCCCAAAAAGTCTCACAGTGGGTCAGCGTTTACACTGTGCAGTAAGCAAATTGTCTCTCCTGCTCCCATGCCGGAAATGTTTCAGGTTTGGCGAGCCATTCAGGTCTTGGCTCTGTTATTAGGACTCTCTCTTTTGAAAAGATGTGAACATGATTCAAAAAATAAGTAAGTTAATTAATTAATATAAATATTTCACAATTCTGAGGTTTATTCTCATCAAAATATTAAATATACAACAAAGTAATCCATAGGAAAAAGAATGTAATGTTATTTTTCAAAAAATTATTAGAATGGTAAGAGTGATATCATGAAGTCAAGAGGAGACTTTGATTTTCAAGTTGACTCTATTTACTTATTGCACAAATATGAGCCACTTTAAAAAAATCTTAAACTTGCTAAGCCCCTTATTGATTTGTTTCAGTCACTGCTTTCCTATGTGGCCTTTTGTTTTGCTTATAATGGGTTCAGATGGCTTATCTGAGTCATCTTGCTTCTCTGAACACCTGAGGTATTTGCTGCAGGTGAAGTGGAGTGAATCAACAAGATGTCATGGTCTGTCTGCTAAAACTGGCAAGCTGCCAGGAGGAGCAGGGATGTGGGGGCCAGTGATGTGGCTCCGCCTGGGATGGTAAGAGAGACTTCAGGAACTTAGTAGACAAGCTGTCTGTTCTACTTTTCTTTCAAGATAATCATATATTTAAAAAGTAATGTTATAAATTTGATCATTATCTTCACAAGAGTTAAGTAACCACGGAGCTTTAATGCAACACATGAAATTTTCTTTTTCAATAATCAGTTCCTATGTATGATAATTAGGTTGATCAAACTCTGCTGTCCTGTAGCAAAAAATTTCCTTAATCTGCACTTCTTTCTTGGAGGACATCAGAGAAACTTAATTTTCATGTGTTTGCTTAATGTCGTCTCTGTCTTTAAAAACTGGGTCAATAGAGTTGTTGGTGTTGAAATCTGCCAGCACTCAGGCTACATTTGGGCATTACGGATATTGAATCTGGTTAGTCTCATAAACCTCTGGGAGCAATAGCTTCCCTCCTTTTCTATTTTGGATGGCCTAATTTTGCTTGTAGACTATAAGATGCACTCTGGCTTGAGGACTGCCTTAGTTGCTTTTTAACCCTGTTAGTTAACATAGTACTTGATATATACTTTAGGTCTCCAGAAACAATCACTATTGTTGATATGGTAAATTATGACCAATAGGATTTTAAATTTTAGAAAAATAGTATTTACTGAAGGAGTATTTACTATGTAACCGAGCACTGTCCCTAAGACTTTAGCTCATTTGTTCCTCACAATGATCTTATTTTACAAAAAGGAAGCGAAGATAGGCAAGGAACTTGCTCAAGGTTAAGGATAAATATACGTTATCTTGAAAGACAGGTTTGACCCAAGCTGTCACTGGAATTATCAGATTTTTGAGATCAGATTTGATTAATGATAGCTGCATTTATTGCATTCTTAATATGGTAGCTACTGTTCTAAGTGTTTTAAATTTATTAACTTGACCTCGCAGCAACACAAGATAATAAGTGGATTGTTATTTCTATTTTGGAGACTAAAAGCAGCAGAAATCGAAATGATTAGAAGCTAAGTCCACAAGTTCCTATAGCTAGTAAGGGCCTATCCAGGTTTAAACCATGAAAGTCCTTGGAAAGCCCCTGCTCTCCATTGACTTGTCGTACAGCTTTAGAACACATAAAGAACTCTCAAAAGTCAACAGTAAAAAAAGGTAGAAAATGGACAAAAGACATAAACAGGTATATCCCAAAGAGAAGAGGTGGATAGCAAATAAGCACATGAAAAAATGTGCAGCGCCATCAGCCATTAGGGAAAGGTATGTTAAAGCGGCAAGATGTCACCGTGCACCTGTCAGAACGGCTAAAACGGAAAAACAGGGACGAGACCAAAGGCTGGTCAGAACGCTAAGAGGCTGGAGTTCTCATGCATTTCTGGTGGGGAACCAAAATGGTACAACCACTCTAAAAATAGTTTGGAAGTGTTTTCATGGGAATCATTTTTTGTGTGCAACCTTGTGTGAATCTCTGTTTCAAAATAAAAAGTTAATGCAGTCACATGTCAAACACAGTAAGATGGGAATGGGCTATCATTGCTTTCATTGCTTTATTGCTACGAGAAAAGTGGCATTATTGATAATGTGCATGTAATAGACATATATAGTTTATTCTTTAAAAGAGTTTATTTATTTATTTTTAGAGAGGGGAAGGGAGGGAGGAAGAGAGGGAGAGAAACATCAATGTGAGAGAGATTTGATTGCCTCTCACACGCTCCCAACTGGGGACCTGGCTCACAACCCAGGCCAGTGCCTGATGGGGAATCAAACCAGTGTTAGGCTCTCAGGCCAGAACTCAGTGCACTGAGCCACAGCCAAGGGCTGTATCGTTTATTTTTTCAAAGTTTTTATCTCTAGTTGTTTCAGATTAAATTATCTAAATCTTTCTGGCAATTTGAGAGGAAAAAAAAATCCTTTTAAAATGCTAGTCAGCTTGCTGCAGCAGAGCTGTTTTATTTGAAAAAGTTCAGAGAAACCACTGGATGGCAGTAGAGGTTTGGGTTTTTGTTCACTTGGCGTCTTGGGGTAAAACTGAGAAAATAAGCAAATAAAAATCTGTAACGATAGATATTGGTGATTAGCAAGGTTTAAGCTGCAAATCCAATCATTAAAGAAAGGTCAGTGTTGATTATATAAAGTTATAAAGCCTACAATTAATACACACTGGGAAAGACCACCTGCAGAGTAAAACTTTGTAAAATAAATCTTGGGCTAACAGTATGGGATGAAAATGAACAATTCTAGAGGGAAATAAAATGGCATTGAACTCTGTGATGGCATTTGGAATTTTCTGGTTCAAAATCTTAATAGCTTTCAGAAATTTCAAGCAAATCCTTTATTTCTGCCTCCTTCTACTAAAAATCACAGAAATTCAGCTGTTCCTCATTTCATGTCTGCGAAAAGCCTTTCTCTTGGATATATGGAGCACGGCAATCCACCCCATGAGGCAAAGGAACAAAATTTTGCTGTTTTGGGGATACTGAATTTCAGAATACTCAGTATCTTTTCATCTTGACAAAGCCCAGAGACAATTTTCATATCACTTGCTAGATTTTCTGTAAAATTCACTTGCTAGGGATAAGTTGAAACACTTACTTTAGTATCAAGGTTCAAGAGATCCTATGCTTTTCTTCGCAGAGGTTAATGGATGAGGTTAACTCATTCATGTATCTTATTCTAACTATCCATTGTCATCAAGGTATTTCTGAGGTATTTGTTTGCGTATTACTGTTCTTTTGTGTTATCCTAATGTCATATGGAATAAAACAATGGATATTAGGTCTGGGACTCTTTTCTGTAGGAGAGACACATTCAAAATCTCATTTGAATACTCAAAATACTTTAAAGCAAATTTTCACATGACTCAGATATCATAGTTGTTAGGAAAAACTAGTCCATTTTTTCATCTGCCTTCTACAATGGCATCTAAACCTAACGGATGCTAGACAATGAAGGAGGAGTGAAATGTCTATAATGAGACATCCACAGTGAGGTTGGGATGATAATCATATTCAGATGCTCCTCAACGTTCTGTTAACCAAGAAAGCTTAGGGCGTGATAAAGAATAAAAAGCATTTTATTGAGCAAAAAGAGTTGCAACCCAAGAGTCGCAGATTCAGGTAAAACCCAAATTGCACTGGAGAGAACAAAGCAGAGCAGGATTTATACAGGCAAAACCATCAATGTAATTCTTTTATGCAGATGAAGATTTGCTGCCCAGGTTAATAGGGATTGGTTAGTTCCACAGTGCAAATGGGGGAGGCGGGTGCTACAAGGAGGAGGTCAAGTCCGCAGGTGTCCTGCTGTTCCTGGATGTTTATGGCTCAACCTGGAAATGAGTTTAGCAACTTCATAGCAACTCCAAGAACTGAGACATAAGCTGTGCACAGGCCCCACTTGCCTAAAAGCCTCCTTACTCTATTTTAAGTGACTCTCTTAACGATGCATATGTCATTTTATTTGTCTTTCATTATCAGTACAGTGGGGTCATATCCTGATAAACCCATCATAAGCCGAAAATATTGTCAGTCAAAAATGCACTTACTATACCTATTCTACCGAACCTCCGGCTTAGGCAGGCCTCTCTCAGGTTCACTCAGAATGCTTGCATTAGTGTTCTGGTGTAAAGAATGCTGGGTGGGCAAAATCATTTAACAATAAAAACAGTGCTGAGTATCAGTTTACCCTGGTGGTTTGGTGGGTGACTGTTTGCCAGTTTGATCAAGTGTGATCTTGAATTTTGAAATTGAAAAGTTTCCTGAAGAAAATTCCCTGGGGCTACCGAGACTAATGAGGAGAGATCAATAATTAAGTGATTCTTAAAGATCCACTGGCGTATATACTTTTCATCATGTCTCCCCTTAGTTTAATTTTCCTCCAAAACTGGATACATATTAAGGCATTAATAATCTCACATAAAATGTATTTTTCATTCCTCCTCCCTCTATCCTTCCCCTTTCTACCCCTAATTTTTTTTTTCTGATTTTGTTCTTGGCTTGTGATTTGTCCACTTAAAAAATCTTCTGGGTTCAGGAGAATCTTTTGGGGAGTGTAAGTAACACAGATAGCTACTGGCGGGCATTCAGAGAATTTGGCCCAGGGGCTCAGAATCTAGGTGTTGCTTTTTATGAAGATGAAAAATACTAAACCTTTTGGCATTGAATATCATATTTAAATAAAGCTTTGACATTACCCAGATGATTAGAAGTTGAATTTTGTTTCTTGAAGTTGGTCTCCAAAATCTCCTAGCAACAATTTTTAAGTGACTTCTTTTTAAATACTTTTAAGAAAAGCACCAGGGGAATAGATGAATGTTTTACTATAGGAGTTAATTTGATTCATGTGCTCAGCATCTGTACCCCAAAGCAGTGCATTCCTGAAAAATTGCCTGAATCTTTGTACAAACTAAATTATCTACTGCGTCATAACGGAGGGGCCCTTTGGAACCAGCATCACTGCACATTTCAGTACTTAATGCTTTAGAATAACAATAAAGTCAGAGCATTGTCCTTTAAGCAGAAGTAACTTGATGGCATGACTTGTTGTTTACACGGAAACTATCTTTATATGCTCGGATTGGGCCTTAAACAGTATCACGTTCAGTCTCATCTTGGCCTTCTCAGCAAAGCAGCAAGAGGTAATTAATCCATTTGTATGAAGGACGGCATTAAAGCAGACAGAAGGTGCTGGAGTAGATTGTTTCCAAACCATTTTAGGAGCATTTGGTTTCACATACCAAAGTCCGAGTTATTTCTACGAGCTACCAAATTCACAACTGAGTGGAAATCAGGCAACGTAGCAAAAGAAAAAAGAAAAAAAATCCAAATTGTTTCAATAACTTGGATATGATCGACATTATACTAGGCACTGTGAAAGGGGTTTATCATCAAATCTTCAAATCCTATGATGACAATTTCTTTCACACGTGTTATAGAACAGTTTGTCCACCTGGTGCTAGCAGAGACAGACACTACCGAGAATTGTGGTAGAGGAAGAGCGGCTATTTTATTACGAGACCAGAAAGGTAATGCTCAAAAGCCCAAACTCCCTGATTCAGGGTTCAAGAGGGTGGGGTTTTTAAGGATATAGGAGGAACAGGTATGCAGAAGTGCTGGTGGGGCAGGTTTTAATTGGAGGAACTTGGAGCTCGGCCATTTATGATAAGGGAGTTCAACATAGGATCTTCCTGGACCATGGACCCTCTGCTTCCGAAAGTGTTCCAGGGCTCAAGGTTCCGGTTACGTCCCAGTCCTTTGGTTCCATGGGTGGTGAGGAGCCGGACTTGGTTCCAGGTGCAGCTGAAGATCCAGCCTCTCTCCTCTGTGCAGGCTTCGGCTGTATGACTCGCAGTTCCGGTCTGTTGTCTCTGAAAAGCAGCTCAGTGTCTCGTTAAACAGGATAGGATCGTTCTGAGCTGGTTCTATGGCTACACACATAAGGAAACCAAAATTCAGAAAGGTGGAATGACTTAGTTCACACTGCTTGGAGCACGGAGAACACAGGTTTAAGCCCTGACTTGTGTGCCCCAAGGCCTAGCCCTTTTGGGAACCCGTACACTGTTGGTAGGAATGCAAATCCGTACCACCATTATGGGAAACACTATGGAGGTTCCTCGAAAACATAAAAATACAACTACCATATGATTTAGTAATTGCTGTTCTGGGTATATTTTGAAAGGAAATTAAATCAGTACCTCAAAGAGTATCTACACTCCCATGTTATTGCAGCATTATTCACAATACCAAGATATAGCAACAACCTATGTGTCTGTTGATGGAAGAATGAATAAAGAAATTGTTTTATCTATATTTCAGCCTTAAAAAAGAAAGAGACCTTGCCATTTGCATCGACATGGATGGATCAATCTGGAGAACATCATGCTAAGTAAAATTAGCCAGACACACAGAGAAAAAAACTTCATGACCGCACTTATACGTGGAATCAAACTTAGAGAAGCAGAGAGTAGAATGGTGGTTGCCACGGTCGTGGAGGTGGGGGAAATGAGGAGGTATTGACCAAAGGGTACACAGTTGCAGTTGTGTGGGATGAGTAAGTCCAGCGATCTAATGTACAGTATGATGAGTATAGTAAATAATACTGTATTAAATAGTGAAAATTTGCTAAGAGATTAGATTTAAGGCAGTCTGACCACAAAAAGGAAAAAATGGTAACTCTTTGTGGGTGAGGAGATGGATATGTTAATTAGCTTGATAGTAGCAATCATTTGAATATATATATCTCTCAAGTCATCATGTCATACACCTTAACTGTATATCATTTTTTATTAGTAAAATAAAATAATTTATAGTAAGAGAAAAAAATAAAAAGAACTAGCCCTCGTCATGTGAGTAGTGCCCTTTGAGTTAGGACGTGAACTCAAATGAAAATGTCCTTCTGACCCAGAGATATGATTACACTAATAACCGGTCAAAAATGTCTTTCCCTGTTTGCTCTTTTGTCTTTGCAATGCGATGACGTTGGCATTTCAGAACCCAGTCTGTTTGGGAGCCAAGACAGACTTAGAGTTAGGCAGATCGACTAGTTGTGGGAACTTGTATAAACCACATGGCTTCTCTAAGTCTCAATTTTCTCACCTCTACATTACTAAATTTATGAAATAATATTTACTAGGTTGTGGAGAGGGTTAAATGAGAGAAGCTCTCTGATGTACTTAGTACAGTATTTATCATGAATTAAAATGCCTGTCTTTTACGCAGCGCCCTGGGTTTGAGGCATTTCTCGCCGTATTCCTCATTTATGGATGGCATCCCGGGCTTCACTGTCCAATGCGATCAGGAGACCAGCAGCATCGGACAAACCAAGGAGCTGGTTAGTGTAGTCAGGGAACAGTCAGTTTCCCTCTACTCTCCCAGGTTCAGTGGCTCATGAGGACAGATTAACAGGAGAAAAGACAACTTGAACATACAGGAG
This sequence comes from Mormoops blainvillei, assembly GCA_004026545.1. Taxonomy (NCBI): domain Eukaryota; kingdom Metazoa; phylum Chordata; class Mammalia; order Chiroptera; family Mormoopidae; genus Mormoops; species Mormoops blainvillei. Next base: position 195,022 of record PVJD01002094.1, read on the forward strand.
TTCGGGAAGAAAATGTGTGGTTCAAGGAGGCAGCCAGATGAGTGGGGCTTATATACCATCCTGGGAAAATGGGTTTGGGACTTCTGGGTATGGGCAGTTAACTCTGGGGAAGTGAGGAGAAGGAATGTATGGTGAATAAGGATTATCTTGTTAAACAGATAAAACTATCTCAGATGTTAAGGGTTGTCTCCTGGAGTAGCTCATCCTGGCACAGCAACATTTTTACAAATGGAAATTTCCTTTTCAAAAGGAAAAATTTAAACCTGCTTTTTAGGCAGTTAAGGGGGAGTAATGAGATTTTCCTATATCTCCTGGTTCGTAGTTCCTTTAGCTCCAAATAATCCTTATACGAAAGCGACATTTTGGGGGGAGGCAGATCCTGGCACCTTTTGTTAGTTGTACAGAATCCCTCCCACAAGCCCCAGCCCCAAACCCCAGGTTCCGATGGGAACCTGCATTTTAAGGTGATTTTTTTAATGCACATGAAAATATGAGAAGCACTCAAATGTCAGAGTATTTTTCTCATTACTTTTGGCTTCTAGAATAGATAGAGCTATTTGCTTCTTCCCTTTCTGGCCAATTACCAACCCCGTATGTATCAACACACACACAGTACACACAGCACACACACATATGTAGTTTGGCAGTGTGATGAGAATTAAGGGTTCAGTAGTGAACAAACTGGTCTTTGCTCTCCTGGAACTTGAAATCCCTGGAGGAGAATCACCCTGAACAACAGCAAAATTCCTCTAAGGGCTAAAGGTTGAATCAGAAATAGGTAGCAAGAGCGTTTGCAAGCACAAAGGTAGACATGCCACCTGAATTTATGAGTTGATCCTTCTACCTAGCCAAGGTTAAGATCTGGTGAGCAGTCTAAACTTTATGAAATTAAAACTACTTTTCCCTGCTTGGGGACCCCTGTGAGTCTGATGTTTATCAGTTGAATCAAGTGACTCAACAATTCCCGAAGCATCTTGGTTTGGATTAACTTTACTTTGATAATGAGCTCAAGGGAACCACCAATTGTTTCAATAGAAGACTCAGTCTATATCCTGACTCCAAATCTACACTAAACCAGTGAAATTAAGAACTCTTAAAGTAAAGCTTGTTAATTAAATCTTATTTATTGAGACATCATAATCAGACAGACTTGTGGAGGGCTTTCTTTTCCTATTATAAGATATAATAAAGCTAAAAACTTGATTTTCCCTTGTAGATATGATTGTTCAACTGATTTTCTCCAGCCCAAACTCTCATCCCAGAAGTAATGATTTAATCACCTCACCAAGAAGTGAGGCATACATAAGTGAATTCCATAAGGTTTTCCAAAAAGACAGAATTCCATGGGATTTTGTTTCACATTGCTTTGAAGAATAATAAAAACAAACAAAACAAACAAACAAACAAAAAACCCTCTAACGTCAAAGAGAGCAGGAAGCCAATTTGCTAATATGAGAAAAGTAACTTCTTTTTTGTTCTTTGGTGGGTTGAGGAAGTTTGGGAAGCTGTTTTTAACTACACAGTAGTTTATTGAATTATTTACATGTTGGCACTTACTTTTGAATTTATGAAGATGTTAAGGTTTCCTTCCTCTTTATAGCTGTATTTTATTCATTGCAAAGCATGAGGGCCATTTTGAGGACTATACAGATTGGTGAATGTACCTTTCTAGTACCCTGGCATCCTACCTGGATGTCATACCATTACATTTTAAACTCTTCCATAATCCTGTGATGTAGGTAGTGTTTTTATCCCCAGTTTTTTCAGATGAGTAAGTATAGACTAATAATATTTATCACTTGAACTAGTGATTAAATGTTTTACCCCAAAGAGGATACATACACCAAACATTTAAGTAAATCCAAGAGAGAGTCACATAGCTTAATTGATTGCTCTTTACCCAGTCTGAACAGAATAATGGGATAATCTGGTTTTCTTAGGAAATATTTCATTTTCCCACATTTTATTCTCTCTCACAGATTCTAATGTGTCAAGGACAGAACATCTTATCCTAATTAGCATAGCATTAAATATTTTTCTTGTTCTGATTTAATTTAAACCCTGAACATGGAATATGGTTTATTTTTCTTTTTGTTTTAATCTACTTCATTTTATTTTTACCTTTTATTTTATTACTTCACTTAAAGGTAACCTGCTTGTTAGCTATGTAAATCTGAGCTGGTTACTTACTAGCTTTGGTCCTCAATTTCCTCATCTATAAAATGATGAAAATAATAATGCACACTTCACGGGGTTGCTATAATGAGTAATAGTTAATTTCTTTAAAGTGACTACAATAAAGTCTGGCACATAGTAAGGGCTGGGGGTTTACTAATTGAAATTACTACATTAATATGTTCAGAGAAATAAACTTACTTTTTTCTATATAATTTCTAAGGGCCTTTTTTCAATGAGGAGAAATTGAAATGTAAAACAGTATTCCTGAGTAGAAAATTCAGCACTTAGTTTTTGGAAGTACTTTTGAAGATTGATATAGAGTATGCTACAAGGTTCATAGTTCTTCCTCTCTGGGTTGGAATTCTCCAACTTGAGTATCAGTTACTCAAGGCTGGGGCCAGAGGGGAGCTTATTTACTCATTTTAATCCTTGGAGCACTATAGAGAATTTGTCAGAACGTTGGTGTCTATAAATTTGGTTGAATCAATGGGCATTTAAAGTATTCTTTTTTGATAATTTTCCTGGAATTCCCAGCTTGATCAAAAACCTCCTCTCCCAGTTAGTCCAAATCCCTGTGACTGTGGCTGATGGACCACAATATGTCTGTAGTGAGTGACTTCTGCTGTCACCAGGCAGAAGTTGATAACACAGAGACAGAGGTCAATGACTTCCAGAAGCCTTACCACTACTCTGGTTAAACAGTTTTGGCATGAGTTTTGAAAATGAAACCGTGGGTTCAATATCCTGTTTTTATCACTATGAGAAAGCGCATAAAGTATCTCATGTGAAAAATCCCTGGAATTTTAAACCATTTTGTCTTATGAGTAAAGTAGCTTTTTTTAAAGAAACGTCTGTTGGGAAATTCAACACCTTAAAAAAATTGTTTAGCAAATGTCTTTTGAACAACCAGGAAAATAGGCCCTGGCCAGGTAGCTCAGCTGGTTAGACTGTTGTCCCGATACACCAAGGTTGCGGGTTCCATCCCTAGCCAGGGCACATAAGAAAAGACCAATGAATGCATAATTAAGTGGAACAACAAATTGATATTCCTCTCTCTGTTTCTCTCTCTAAAAATCAATACATAGCCCTGGCTGGTGTAGCTCAGTGGATTGAGCGTCAACCTGCGAATCAAAGGGTTGCTGGTTCGATTCCCCAGTCAGGGCACATGCCTGGGTTGTGGGCCAGGTCCCCAGTAGGGGGCCTGCGAGAGGCAACCACACATTGGTGTTTCTTTCCCTCTCTTTGTCCCTCCCTTCCCCTCTGTCTAAAAATAAAATAAATAAAGTCTTTAAAAATAAATAAGTAAAAATCAATACATAAAAAGTTTAAAAAATATTTTAAAAAACAATCAGGAAAATAAAATAACCTATTGTCTGCATTCAAATCATTTTCTGGAAGTTGCAGATAAGTATTTTAAAAATATGATAACATTGTTTTAAAATTATTTATTGATGTCCTGGTTCTTATGAAGACGATGTACTAAGGGTATGGGTGTTCAGTGAGTTTTAATTATCATCATAATTATTATTATTTTTAAAGATTTTATTTATTATATTTTTAAACAGAGGGGAAGGGAGGGAGAAAGAGAAGGAGAGAAATATCAATGTGTGGTCGCCTCTCGCATGCCCCCTACTGGGGACCTGGCTCCCAACCCAGGCATGTGCCCTGACTGGGGAATCGAACCGGCAACCCTTTGGTTCACAGGCTGGTACTCAATCCACTGAGCTATACCAGCCAGGGCAACTTATCATCATAATTATTATTGATATTGATACCTTTAATATCTTCTATTCCTCATCATTTTCAATTCCTACCATCATCCTCTTCCTTCTTGGTCTAATCTAATCTTCCTTGGCTCGATCCAAGCCTGATTTAAGGACTCATGCTGCCCTTACTTTCCTAAATCCAGCAAAAGTTAGAGTGTTGAAATTTGCTGCCAGAAACCAAGCCCTAAAGCTCCTTCATCACATTCTTGACACACTTGAAATCCAGTAGCTTAATGGGAACAGCAAAACTAGCTCCACCTCTGCTCCTGCACACACTTCTGCCCCCATGGAAGTTAATGACAAGTGTATCTGCAGCATTGGAAAGAGATTACTTAAAAAGTGTGTAAGAGAGTAGTGGGCGAAAGATGAAGGGAGCATGAGAAGAAAGGAGTATGTAGAAGGCTGGTGAAAGTATGAATAATGGCAGAGGAGAAGTGGGTGGTGGATGAGGAGCAAAAGGAGAGGGTTTGCCTAAACTGTGGAGGAAAATGCATGGAATGAAAAATGCATGGTTACAGAGAAGTAACCATGGAGACAGACTCTTTTCTCCTCGAACCCTTTCACCTTTCTTTCTTTGTTTTTCATTTTAATAATATTTCAAAAAGTTGCCTTGTTTTAACAAGGATTCCAGAAATCCATTTTTTCCCACATCTTATGTCTCCAGGATGCGTTGCGGCTAGAGGTGGACATATTTCAGTAAGATATCTTACAAAATTAAAGAAGCCCAGGGGCTTATGTTTCCTGTCAGCTGTTAGCACCTATGGTTGTGCTCTGTGACGTAGCTTGTACTGTAGATAACACAAGATAAAGGCAGCCAAAGAGCATTAGTCTTTGCATCAGTGCTTGCATTAGTCTACCAGAGCTGACACAACCAAACACTACCGGCTGCGTGACTGAAGCAACAGAAATTTACTGTCTCACAGTTTTGGAGGCCGGAAGTCTGAGACCAAGGTGTCTGACAGAGTTGGTTCTTTCTGAGTGCTGTGAGAAAGAATCCATTTCATGTATCTCACCTAGCGTTAGTGGTTTGCTGGCAATCTTGGTGCTCCTTGGCTCATAAAAGCATCACGCCAATCTCTGCCTTTATCTTCACATGCTGTCCTCCCTGTGTGTGTGTGTCTGTGTTCGGATCTCCCCCTTTTATAAAGATACCACACCAGGAATATTGGATAAGGGGTTCTTCCTTCACCAGTATGACCTCAACTAATTACATCTGCAATGACTCTCTTCAAAAAGGATACATTCTGAAGGCTGGGAGTAATGACTTCAATATGTGAACTTGGAGAGTTACACGAGTAAAAGCATAACAGTACCAGTTTGGAAAAATTTAACTTAATTTACTATTATTGGGAAACTGCCCTTTGGGTTGGGTGTTCTTACATGGGTTTTATTGAATAAAACCCATGAACTCAAAGACCTCTAATTAAAAAGTCCAACTTCCAGGCTACCCAGATATAAGCTCTCATGTATATCCTGCATGGAAAAACCTGTCTGTGAGGTGAGAGCAGAGAACCAAAGTAAACTGGCAACGGGTAAGGAAGGGTGCAGCTCAGCCTGGAGGTCTGATCTCTGCCACTGGTCCATTCTGCAGTGGTGAAGCCCTTCTCTTTCAAATCAGGTCCGAGTCACCTGGAGGAATCCTAATTGTCTGTTTCTAATAAACTACTTCTGTACTTACTGTAACGGGTTCTATTCAAGTTCATCTTCACTCCTCATCTTGGTTAAAAGAAGGTGTTCATAAGGCTTATCTCTAATCTCTAGTTATGAGATTTAGTAACAAAGAACCTGTTTATACCTTTTCTATATTACTTAGTCTTTAAGGAGCAGGGGAGGCTGGGAAGAGGAGGTAATTTCGTTTCTGTTTTCCTTCTAGCATGTATTAACAAACCCCATGAAAACATTTAGTCATAACCAAATTTATTGCACACATAACACACTCTCTCTGACCCTCACCTGTTTGTTCACTTTGTTTTTCTCTCTCCCTGTGTTGGGGAAAGTCTGAGAAGCAGCTGATCATGAAATCTTTTTCAAAGTTCTTGAGCAGTTTGGGTTTTTTGGGGGTTTTTTTTTGGCCATACATAAAATGTATTCTAACTATATTAGTATGGGAAACAAGAAAAGTCTCCTATTCCAATTACCCCATTATTTATAGACTAAGTAATATAGAAGAGGTATAAATAGGTTCTTTGTTACTAAACCTCATAACTAGAGATTAGAGATAAGCCTTATGAACACCTCCTTTTAACCAAGATGAGGAGTGAAGATGAACTTGAATAGAACCCCTGACAGTAAGTATAGAAGTAGTTTATTAAAAACAGAAGGATATATTTTATTCTTTTGCCACAAGGTCTTTAGGAAAATCCAAATATCAAATTTTCCTTTTTCAATGCCCCCTTAATACAGAACAAATAAAATTTTATAAAGAGATATTTAAACCAACTGCATATAAAAATACACTTTAATTCACCTGTTAATCTAAGCTTCAAAATGGAGAGATAACATTTACTGTTAAATGTTTTAAGGAAAAAGTACCACCTATTAATCTATGTACCATTGCTGAAAGACAACTCTCAGAATTATCTTATATGAATATCACTTCTGAAATTAGTAGAAATCACAGTCCAATGATGTATTATAAGCAGATTCAGTGTACATACAATATATATGCAACATTAATATGAACCCTTTCATGTTGAAATTTTCTGGCACATTATACATGGGTTAACATCTATCAAGCTTTCTCCTATTGCTTACATTTCTCTTTTTTTCCATGGCAATCTTCACATGTAATGGTGTGGGCCTTTTTCACACTGTTTACATTCAAGAGGTTTTATGCAGTGAGTCCTTTCATGTGTTGGAAAGGAACTGGGATAACTGAAGCCTTTCTCGAATTCTGTAATTCTACGGAATGTATGGTTTCTCTCCAGAGGACATTCTCACATGTCTTAAAAAATTTGTGATAAATGAAGGTTTTTCCACATTCCTTACATTCGTAGTGTTTCTCTCCAATGTGCATTCTTTCATGTAAGGAACTGGGATTTCACAGGGGGCTTTATCAAATTGTTTACATTCAAATGGTTTCTCTCCAGTGAGATTTCTTTCATATATTTGAAGCTCTCTGGGATACCTAAATGCTTCACTATGCTTTTTACATTTACATGGTTTCTTTCCAGTGTGACTTCTTTTATGTTTTTCAAGATAACTGAGAAAAGTGAATGCTTCACTGCATTGTTTACATAATAAGGTTTCTTTCTCCAGTATGAATTATTTTGTGTTTCTAAGGAACTGTGATTCCTGTAGCCTTCACCACATCACAGGGCTTACATCCATAAGGTTTCTCTCCAGTGTGAGTCTTTCTGTTTGTTTGTAAGGTACTATAATACCTGTAGGCAATTTTCAACCTTTTCCATCTCATGGCACACATAATCTAATTACTAAAATTCTGCGACACACCAAAAAATATATTTTTTGCTGATCTGACAAAAAAAAAGGTACAATTTTGATTGACTTACAAAAAAAAAATAGAAGTAACTACCTGCCTTTTTTGCTCAAAAGTGACTTTTTAAAAAATCATGTGCCTATACTTGTATTTAAGGATTCCTGGTGTCTAGAATTAAGCAATCAGGTGTAAACTTACTATGTGATGTGATCAATAAAATGCACCTCTGTTATATCATCTATGTATTTGTGGTTTAAGACAGGGCATTCACGCCAGGTGGTTATTGTGTTAGCTATTGTCATTTTTTAAATATGACAATGTGAGAGAAAAAAGGTCAGTGCCCGAGACTAAAGAGTCAGGTATTGCATGTTTTTCTTTTTTAAGATTTTTAAATTTTTTTTATTTACTTTTAGAGAAAGGAAAAGAAGGGGAGAAAGAGAGGGAGAGAAACATCAAGTGAGAGAGATTCAGTTGCTTCTTGCATACCCCCCCAACTGGGGATGTGGCCCACAACCCATGCATGTGCTCTGACTGGGAATCGAACCAGTGGCCCTTCAGTTCATAGGCCAGTGCTCAATCCACTGAGCCACAGCAGCTAGGGCATGGTATTACATGTTTTAAAAATTCTTGCTGTATGCCAGTTAAAAATCACTGCTGTAGGCTGTCCCATATTCTTCACATTCATAGGATTTCTGTCCAGTGGTATTTCTTTCATGTGTTTGAAAACTTTGAGACCACCTGAAGGCTTTACCACACTCCTTATATTCATAGGGCTTCCCTCCAGTGAATTTTCTTTCATATCTTCAAAAATTTTGATAACATGTGAAGGCTTTTCCACATTTATTATGTGCATAGGGCTTCTCTCCAGTGTGAGTCCTTTCATGTGTTTGGAAATCTAGATAAGAACTCAAAGTTTTACCACATTGTTTACGTTCATAGGGTTTCTCGCTTGTGTGAGTCCTTTCTTGCATTTGAAAAGTTTTATGATATCTATAGACTTTGCCTTATTGTTTACATTGATGAAATTTCTCTTCAGTGTGGGTTCATGTATTTGCAATGAAGCTGAAGAACTAAATGTTTTCCTAGATTCCTTATATTTGTGGGTTTTCTCTCTATTGTAATTTCTCTCACATTTTTCAAAACACCAGAGATAACTGAAAGCTCTCCCACATACATTACATACATATGGTTTCCTTCCATAATTCTGATACTCATATGGCTTGCGTCCAGTTTGACATCCGGTGTACATATTTTCTTGTTCAGAGAGGTTCAGAACAAGGCAGCCATTTTCTTCACATTGACTACCCTCTTTCCCACCACACATTCCCTCCACCATGATTTCATTTCTAGATTTCCTGGGTCTCCCTGAGTCCATCCTATGCAGACCCGGCAAGAGAGAGTCTATGCCACAGACATCAGGGCCATGAAGGGCGGCCGACACGTGATCCTCCGGAGCCTTCTCAGCCCATCTACCCTGCAGGAGCCACATCCTCACGGTCTGACAGGCCTCTGAGACAAGGCAGATCCAATCACAGATCCGAAGGAAAAAAAGCGCCCCAGCCCTGGGCAGTTTTAAGCTATCGGTTTATACTTGAAAATGAAGACTATCTTATTTTTAACTCTAAATTACTAGTAAATACAGGGCATCAGAAAGAAACATAAGTGTGACTAAAAGAGCATGATTAAGGACAAGGCATAAGGTTAATTAGAGCAAAAGGGAAACAGCAAGGGAATCACAAAAATTAGATTTCAATAAAATGAAAATTAAAAAATTTCTATTTCTAGTATATTTTATTACTGTCCCAGGTGTCTAGATGACTGTGTTACTAATAAATTAATATTAGAGGAAAAGCAAACCTAATTTTTCACACATGCTAAGCCATTTTGACCACTATTTCAAACCACTATTTTTAAAAATTCCTTATCTCTTTTCAGTGAGAGAACCATCTATTCAAAGAAATTGAAAACATCCTAATAATAAATATGTTTATTATTGTCAGGCTGCATTGTCTAAAGCCATGTACTCTTAAGGAAGTGAAAATCCACCAAAATAATTCTAAAATAAGATGTATATCACCATTCTTTCTGTCTCTTTTTAAAATACTTTGTTTATTTAATTTTAGAGAGAGAGGAAGGCAAGGAAAAAGAGAGGGAGAAAAACATTGATGTGCAAGAGAAACACTGATTTGTTGCCTCTTGCATGAGCCCCAACTGGGCACCAGGCCCGCAGCCCAGGCATGTGCCCTGACCAAACATCGAACCCCTGACCTTTCACTTTGCTGGACGACACTCACCACCAACGAAGCCACCCCCGTCAGGGCTCAGACATTACTTTAGCTGGATGTGTAATATTCCATTATATGAATGTGCCATTCTTTACTATATCAAGCTCCTACATTTAAAGCCCTTAATATTCCAATTCTTTCTATTTTTAGAAATGCTGCAAACATAGAAACACAGTTTTACAAACAGGATTGCAAAAACAGCTAAATGTTTCCACATACCATTAACTACTTCCTTTAGATTAAATGGGAAACTTGTAAGAAATTTAGGTATCTTAGCAGAGTTGGCCCCTGTTGCCATTTTTCTGATCATGTAAAAGGGTAAAATATATAAGCTACTTTCCTACCAGCATAGAAAAATACAATGCTTCAGCGAGACATTCAGACAGAGTCATTGCGCACCTTCCAACTCCCAGAGGTGCTAATTAGGTTTTTGTGGCCTGTTTCACCACACAGTTCAGTTCAGAAGGTATGGACTGCTAATGACCAAATGACTCATGGAAACAAGATGTTAGAGCCAGTTAGCAAAATAATAAGCGGCCTCAACTTGTGTAACTTTATTGGGAACAGAGATTATTTTTTATAGGACATTTCATAGGAGGGATAACTTTAATTCCTGTATATTAGCAGTGAATGTGATTAATTTTGGTGGGGGGGGGGGCTAGATTCTGACTTGAACAAGCAGAAATCATCTAGTAATCAGCTTGCTCCTAGAAGCCTAACAGTCAAATACGAAGTGGATGAGCTAATGACTGAAATTGTGTAGAGGGCGTGCATGGAGACCAGGGATGCCTAGTTCCTATTTCTGCATTCCCGTCTCCACGTGAAGGAGAGAGAGAGACAGAGAAAGAGAAAGGGGAAGGGGTGAGGAAAAATGAGCGAAAGGTTGGAAGAATTGGCTTGGCCGTGAAAGTGTTCAAGCACAGAAGTTCTGGTTATCTCACTTTTAGGTTCATGTGTCCTTGGCTCTTAGAGGATCAGTTAGAGCAGCAATTTAAAAAGTAAACCCACTGAGCAATAAGCTTCAGGCAATGCATTCAGAGCCCATGAGAGAGCAGAAGTAGTTTGGTGGTAATTATAAGTGCAGAGTGGAAAACTAAGGCTCACATGTCCAGATTTGTCTCTGATTACAAGTCAGAAAGATAGAGAAAATGAGCAGTATTATTTAAAGGCAAAGGAGGTTTTATTTCCAGATTCCGTTGCCAAAAGCTTCTCTGGTTTAAAAATACAGTAATGATTTTTAAAACAAATCAAAATGTCAATATTTTAAAGATTTTTTCATTTATTTAAGTGCTATATCATGAAAATAATACATAAACACATATGTATTTCACACATACCTATGTATAAAATAGAGAAAATTGATAATGTGAAATAAAACATGTCAAACAATATAAAAATAATACAATGACTACTCATGTTCAGATCATCCCACTTAGGAAACAGTTGTTATCAATACTATTGATAATTCTTTTTTTCCTACCTAACTACATTGCGACATATAAAAGTATTGCTAAAAATATGTAACAATTTTGTATGTCTTTGAACATCATATAAACAAAATTATCTTGTATTTTTTTATAACTTGTTATTATGTTTGTAAAACTCAACCATATTAATACCTGCAGGATTAGGTCATTTGTTTTATTGTTGAAGGAGATCACACACAAAGTATTTATTCATTCTCTTGTTGATGAACGTTTAGCTTGTTTCCAGTTCCTTGCTGTTATACCCACTGCTGACATAACCTTTTCTAACCATGGCTCCTGTGCACAAGTTTGACGGGGCTTCTGGGAGACTTTTCCTGGGTGAAATCCCTGAGTGACAGAGTGTGTGCCTTTACAACCTAACTAGAGTTTGAAAATTGGAATTAAAGTGGTTTATTCCAAGGTATACTCCAAGTAGCAGTGCATAAGAGCTCTATTTTTCCACATTCTTGGTAACTCTTGCACTGTCAAGTTTTTTAATATTTGCCATTCTGATGAATGTGAAATGTTAAAGTGGCTATAATTTGTACTTTGGATTTCTAGGTTGAATATCTTTTTATTTATTTATTTTTTATTTTTCTCCTTAAATTTTTAAAAAATTTAATCTTTATTGTACTTTCTTCCATTACCATTTAGTCTCCTTATACTCCCTTTCCCCTGAATATATCTTTTTTTTAAAGGCTTTATGTTATTACTTTTTAGAGCAGTGTTAGGTTCATAGCAAAATTAAGTAGAAGGTACAGAGGTTTCCCATATACACCCTACCTACATCCATGCTTCCTGCGCTATCATCATCGCTTGCCAGATTGGTACATTTATTACAACGGACAAACCTACATTGACTCATTATAATCACCCAAAGACCACAGTTCACATTAGGATTTATGCTTGGCGTTGTACATTCTATGGGTTTGGGCAAATGGATAATAGCATGTAACCATCATTATAGTATCATACAGAGTATTTGCACTACCCTAACAGTCCTCTGAACTCCACCTATCCCTTCTTACACCCAAACCCTGGCAAGCACTGATTGTTTTTTCACTTTCTCCATGGCTTTGCTATTCCCAGAGCATAATATAGTTGGAATCATATAATATATAGCCTTCTCAGATTCATTTAGCAATATGCATTTAAGCTTCCTCTATGTTTTTTTCCATAGCTCATTTCTTTTTAGACATTTATTGTCAGGATGTACCACAGCTTGTTTATTCATTTACTTACCGAGGGGTATCTTGTTGCTTCGACATTTTGGTAATTATGAAAAAAATTGCTATAACTATCCATGTAGATGTTTTTGTGTGGACATAAGTTTGCAGCTCCTTTGGGTAAATACCAAACAGTACAGTACAGTTGTTGAATCGTGTGGTAAGAATATGTTTAAAAGAAACATCTTTTTATATTTTTTCAAAGGATGTATATTACCTCTTATTCTGCATTTCTAGATATTTGTAACATTTTTTCTGCCTTTCTTTCCAGTATAAGCTAAGTACAATATTGTCAGAGACAAAGTCAGCCTTGACTTTCAATTGCATGGAGTCCATCAGTGACCATGCTTTTCTTAAGGGCTGATCGTTCTCTGTGTGTAGAAGAGCAAGAAGTGCTAAGTGCCAAAAAGAAGGAGAGAAGCCCAGAGAGGAGGGCAGGCAATGCTGAAGGTAAATTTCCACTTTACACTTGTACCTAAACCAGGCCTTACCCACAGTTTTAGTAAAATAAAGTAACATCATTTCTCCTAAGGGTTCACTGATGCCTTAGAAGCAAACCCACAGCGACTTAGAAAATAATGGGTTATTTTCTCCTTTGACGTTCAGAGTTTCCTGTGCAAGCATTCTCCAGGGCAGAGTGGGGGTTGGGGGGAAGTTTCCCTTCTATAGCTGCTGGGAAACTATATATTTATCCACAGCAAGGAAATGTTCTTTTGTGACTCTTCGAATGTTGAGTCCTTAGGTTCCTGCTGGGACCAGCATGGTAGCTGCTATCAGAGCAAAATTACGGTAGACTCCTGGCTCAGAAAAGTCTAAGAAGATGGATCATCTGGAACTAGGGCTTTATCCTTTATGTGTTTCAATCTAGGGTATGATTTCAGTGGGAATCAGATCTGTAATAAAGGTTTACCTATCTTGAAATGAGTTAATGTGCCAAAGCCATCCCTTACTTGCATCAATATGCAATTTCAAATAGCAGTCACTGGCTAGTAACGTTTATTTGGTTTCTTAACACCTGCTCTGTGTTTTCTCCCCTTAGGGTGTGATTTCGGTGCTCAGGCTGGATATGGGAAGTATGTGCTAAGTCATCTCATCAGTTTAGAGCTGGATCTAGGTTCCCTGGGCTCCTTCCCTCTGAGTCTTCCTCCTTGTGACATGGACTTGGGATTTTGTAAGAGATCCATAGAAAGTAGTAGACGCTGAGGAAAAGAATTCATAGAGCACTTGGGAAATGCTGGGGGTGTAGGAGCTGGGGCTGGTTAACCCAGAGAGGGACAGGAGAGACGGGGATGCTTGGGGCAGTCAGTGACCTCAATTCACATGGGCCTGTTTGAAGAGTGAAATGATGCCGTATCCACCTTTGTATCTGCAATGAGTAGGTGCTTGACAGATTAGTTCAATCAAATCTGAATTTAAAAGAAATTTACAGCTCACACTTCAGACGTTCAAAGGAAAAACAGAAATTAGAGAGATGGATCTTATTTTCATTTTCCTGCTTGTGTTAGTCACTGGTAAAAAAAAACCACACAAAGTGAAATATGTTCTATAGTCTAAGATTCTCAAACAGAATTTTTTTGGGGATTGCTATTTTAAGTTCTGCGTTATAGTTCTTTATGCTAACAATATATTTACAAATGATTAATCCACAGTCTGATGGCCTACTTAGAAACTTGTAAGTGATAATGTGTTAACATTAGCATCACTATATCCCCATTTATATTCTTTCTAGTCTTCCACACACAATATATGATCAGGAGTTGCTATAGAAGTGACTTTAAATGGGCATTTTGTTGAGAGGAGGGGTTGGTTGGAGCCATAAAATGCTCCCTTGCAATGATTCTTTAGAATGCCCTCTGCATGTGTTTAATTGTTACAGTATCTCACCAGACTCCAGACTTAAGAGTGGAATTTAACCACCAAATTCCAGAAGTTGAGGCCCAGGGCATTACCTGATTCTTACTATACATCATCTTAGAGAACAAATATGTGAACCTCACGCAAATGGCTGTGTACGCTCAAACCACAAAGGGGCTTAGGGTTATTTGGAATTGTTGAAGCACTAGTTAGTGATATTTGGTTTATCTCACAGCAAATCATTACCAAATATTCTACAAAATGTCTCTCTAACTGGGGGTTGGCAAACTATGACCTATGAACCAAATGTGACTGCTGCCTATTTTTGATGGTTTTGGAGCTGTGTTGTTTTTTATATATTTAAATAGTTAAAATAATTCTAAAAAAGAATAATATTTTATGATTCATGAGAATTACTTGAAACTCAAGTTTTGGGTCCATGAGTAAAGTTTAATTGGAACACAGCCACGCTCACTCATTTACTTAGTGTTTAGGGCCACTTTCATGCTATATCAGCAAAATTAAGTAGTTTCGATAGAGTCAATATGGCCAAGAAAGCCTAGGATATTTATTATCTGATTTTACAGAAAAAAAAAAATCATGCTCCTTGCTTTTGCCACTGTTAGAAAGAATCCTGTGCTGGGGTCACCGTGGGTCAGAGCCAGGTATGACTGCCTCGTGTTCTTTCATTTGTATGAAATGTTTACAAATGGTCTCCCTTCTGATCTCTATATAGATAGGAGCATAGCTTGAGTAGCCATTTCTAATGTTTTCTGATGTTTTAGTTGAAGAGTCACAGGGAAACCCCCAAATGCAGTCTGATGTACATATATGAGCACTTGTGCATGGGCAGACTGGAAAATTAAGAAGCCCATTTCCTGCATAGGACCACTTGAATTTTGCTATATACCAGCTCTATGGACTACCTATTTGGCCAAAATTTCTTTTGGTTTTTATATTCTTCAAATAGCCAGGCCATATTTGGGGATGTCTGGAAGCCACGTAAATAATAGTGGTTCCCCAACTCCTCCACCCCCAGCTTATTCCCACGATTGAGGCTGGAATTTGCATGCCCATAAGATTATTCAAAGGGATTTTACTGGATTACTGTGACATTAGAAACTGAGTGAACCTATGATGGCATCATGATGCATACTGTTCCTCTGGAGTTACGTCTGGGGGACTGGAATCCCATCTTTCTAGCCCCGGTGCTCTCTGTGGGACCCAGGACACTTGCTTTTGCTTCACAGCAGCAAAGGTCATGGTCCATATTTCATGATTAACATTCTACCAGCCTGAGAGTAAAGGAGAAAGAGCTGAGTCCCATTTTGGTCTGCAAGTAATTTTGCAGGTTTAAGTTCCACATTTAAACTTTATGGGCCTCAGGTTTAAAAATTACAAACCAATGTAGTTTGGCTAGGTGACCTCGATGGCCACCTGTAACTGCAAAGCATGCTACTCCTGCTTTTACTTACCGAGGATTGCTTCTTACCTCGTTGATGTGACTCCAAGTTCATTGATTTTTGCATGAGTTGTATATTTGATGCCTACCTGACATTTGGTGGAATTTGTTTTACTCTTAAGGTAATTGAACTATTACAATAAATAGATATAATTAAAATATTATAGTAAAATATTGCTCCCTACATTTAAAAGAGAAGTTGTCAGTACTAGGTGCCAGTTAATAATTATAGGAAAGCAAAAAACAATAATAATAAAATAATAAATAAAAATGGTAAAATATAAGATAACTAGCTCTACATTGTAAAGTATAAATGTTCTGATGTGGAGGAGTGGGGGGAAAAATGTCTCAAGGCATTTTATTAAAAACCAAAGCCAAAACCAATCTTCCCTCCATCAAGCTGAACAAAAACAGCCTCTCAAACCATGTCACCATGCTTCAGGGTCAAATTAGTTTTTTGGTGTTTTTAACTACCAAAGGTTTTTGTTAACACCATTTAACAGTTCAACCATCTTCAGACTTTGTCAGTAATGGAAAAGGCAGGAGGGCACTGAGAAGAGGCGGAAATAGCCAGTACGGAAGAGCAAAGATCTGAAGTTGAAAAGGAAGAGGAAAGAGGAAAAATGTCTCTAAATTTCAAGTTGATAATAACATTGGCGGGCCAGCTGAAGACTTTTATTTACTTTTTAGAAAAGAATGTTTGACCTTAGGAAATACCTAGTCAATGTGTTCTGCTCTTCCTGACCCAACCTAAGAACAGAAAATTGAATTCAAGATTGACAACAAATACCCAATGTCTGAATATTCTTTTCGGTGTTTGCTATAACAGGACATACTTTATCTTAAAGGCATTTTTTTTTTGATGGCCAGCTTAGATAGACTGTTGTCTTCTTCAAATAGTTCACTGGTACCCAGTCAAATGTTTGAAGATAACTTCTGTTTTTCTACCGCTTGAAGACTGAATCAGAAAAAGTGGCTTAATCAGAAAAAGTAGTTTAGTTTTGAAAATAAATTCTTTTTCAAAACCAAATCACCAGGAGGATGGTTTTTTTTGTTGTTGTTATGCATAATCAAATGATAGATAATATCATTTTATTCCTTCTCTATGTAAATACTTACTCTAGGCAAGTGGTACTTTGTTGTGTCATATTCATAAGACTCACCCCACATCCCATCCCCACAACCAATGAGCTGCTCACTTTTGATAAAAAGATCGTGCTTTTATTAATATTCATTAGGTCACTGTGGTAGTTGGCTGTCAAGACATGAAATATTGTCAATGTTCTGTCACTTGCCAATCAAGACAAGTCTAAATGCATAGAATCAATGTTTTGTTTTGGACATAAGACTGTTTTAAGATCTAATGCTGCATTGACCAATAACAAACAGAACAATTTAACCATCTGTGCTTCAGTTCCTTAACCTAAAATGAGGGCAGTGGACACAATTTAATATCATCCATCTCTAATATTTTATGACTGGAGTAGAACCCAGAGAGAACTGAGGTAATGCCTGAGATGAATTATTACACTGGAATTCGGCTGTACAGCTTGTCCAGAACTGTAAGGATGGAGCTGTTCGTGATTGTTACCTGCTCGATAGCACCTGAGTGCCACTTAAGGTGAGCATAAGATTATTAGTTTATTTAACCTCTATGAACCAGTTGTCAAGAACACAAAGACAAATAAATTGTGGTCTCTGTCCTAAACAGGTGTGGTGATGTTTGTAGATGAATATGTACCCTGAGGTAAACTCTAGGACATTATTTGAATGAAAGGAAGAAATAGAGAAATAGGGGAAGAAAGAAGGAAGGAAGGAAGGAAGGAAGGAAGGAAGGAAGGAAGGAAGGAAGGAAGGAAGATGTTTGAGAACTTATTTTTTGCAAACATTGTGTTAACTCTGGGAAAACAAAGAGGTATAAAACATGAATTTATCTTCAATGAGCTTGTAATGTGGTTGCATAGGGAAAACATATACCTCCAGAAATAATTTCAAAACAAGGATTCAAATCATTAAGGCCCACATAAAGGGTACATACAAAACTGCCAAAGAAATGAAGGGGAGGTCATTTTGGACTACTGTAAAAAGGCACTTGAGAAAGTTTTATGAAGAAGGTGTGTTTTGATTTGTTGTTTGTTCCTTCAGAGACGATGAGGGTTTTATTCATTCACTTTCCCTCCATTATTTAACAGACACTTATCTATTACTTATTGAAAATATTGCAGACCACATAGTTTGGTTCAGCTTTAAAGACTGGTAGGAAAGGCAACTTAGACTTGGTTTAGGTTGTCTTCTCTTCAGATGGCTACTTTATTAGAAAACACACAGGGTAAGAGATGGCACAAGATCAAGAACAGAAGTGAGTGGTTGAAGCTCCCTTATGCCCCTTTCATTCTTCCATGGGAGCTCCTGACTTTCAGCTCACAGGGAACGAGGAATCCATCAAGTCCGACGAACACTTTTGCAATGGCATGGGTTGTAAAGAGACACAACAGCACTTTAGGATCTATCCCATTACGGCACGAGGAAATCAGGGCTGAGCTACAGCCACATTTTTCTATGTTTAATTTCCCTCTGCTTTGGGTTCACACAACATTTCAAGGCACAGGTTCTGGTCATTATCCCATACATAGCTAATGCTTAGCACAGCATAAGGGGGCACAAGATAGATAAGGTTTCTGTCCTTATGGAGTTTACACAATAGTGGGAAGGAATGTCAAGAAGGAAGGCTGGTGTGTACAATCATGTAGACGTGTAGCTTGTTCATGAGATAAAAATGAGTATCTAATGAGTGTTTCTGGAACAGAGAATAAATGTACAGAAATGATAAAGGGATAGGCTGTGTCCACTAGTAGGAGAAATAAAATGAAGAATGTTTTATCACAGGGGAAGATATTGGGACATCTATACTGTAAATAATAATGAGTTGTTAAAGTCTATTGAAGAAAACGGAGATGGCATTTTTGAGATTACACTGGCTATAGTGTGCAGTGGATTTGGGGCATCAGAGACCAAAGGGGAAAATATGATTGTGATGGTGAATTTTATGTATTAACTTGACCAGGCCCTGAGGTGCCCAGACACTTGGCCAAACACTGCCCTGGGTGTGTCTGTGAGGGTGTTTCTGGATGTGATTAACATTTGAATTAGCAGACTGACTAAATAAAGCAGAAGCCTTCCCTAATGTGGGTGGGCATCATCCAATCAACTGAAGGCCCGAAAAGAACAAAAAAAGCCAGCGTTCCCATAAGTAAGAGGAAATTTCCTGCAGTCTGACTGCCTTTATTTAGCTGGGACATCAAATTTTTCCTGCTTTCTATTCCAGCAGAAACATTGGCCTCCGGGGCCTTGAGCGCGCCAGCCTTCAGGCTGGAACTGCATATGCTGTTGGTTTTGTTTCTCTGGAGAACTCTGACTAATGCAACTAGTTAAGAGATTTTTTTTTTTTGGTAGTATTCCAGGTATAAAGTGATAAGGGCAGGGACTAAGATGGTGACTCTGAAAGGCAAAGGAAGGAATAAATGAAAAAACATTATAAGGATAAGTAGCCAGAACTTTAGTGATTTTTATAATTGAGTGGATTGAAGGTAACAGGGGAATTGAGGATTTCTGGGTACCTGTTTCAGCCTGGTTTTCCTAAAAAGTAGAGACCTGAGGCAAAACTTACTTAGCAACATTTTGTTTGGGTGTAAATTCTCAGAGAAAGGAAAATAGAAAGGTAGACAAGGAGAGAAATCAAATTGCAAGTGGCCACAGCTTTACAACAAACAGGGGTGATTGCGCAGCCACATGGAACTTTTCTGGAAAGACTGTATGGAATCACTTTGACTTCCAGCTACCTGATGGTGGAAGGGGAGAATAAAGTTGGTTTTATCTGCCAGACACTGGCTGTCTTCCGTCTCTTATTCATCCCAGTTCATCCCATAGGGCATTAATTCCCTAGAGTTGGGGCAGCGTTTCAGGAAGCTAGATCCCAGGACGGCTGAGCTTAGTGTCGACGGCTCTAGGTGAGCCAGCCAGCTGGTGTCACAGTCTGCTCCTTGCCTGCTCACCTGCTTCCGGGGGCTGGTTGGGTAAGCCAGTGCAAGTGCTTGGACTTCAGGCAGTCCCATACCTCCTTATGCTTGAGCAGCAAAAAGAGAGCCCAGGTGAGAGGTCAGTGGTGTGCAGGGAGAGCAATTGGACAAGGCATTTCAAGAGTGCCTCTCAAATGCCTGGGGACTGCGTGCCAGGGGCTGAGCAGATGGCACTCAAAGGACTGGTCTCTATGAGGAAGGAAATAACTTCTAATGAGCCCCTTTCTAGGGAAGATCAAAGTCTCCTCTGTAGTTACAAAAACATGCTGATGCCAGGCGCTCATCCTGGAGGGACATCAGAAAACTATGGGCTGGTGAAACTGGAGAAGCATAAAGCTGGGTCTGCAATAGTCAACTCCTGGGAGAGTGATGGTACCACTGACCAGGACAAGAAAATCCCGAGGAGAAACCGATATCTCCCAAAAAAGGAAAATGAATCATTTGGCTTTACATGGTTGACTGATCCTGAGGTGACAGCCTGCAGTAGGTATCAAAGGAATCATAAATAAGTGAAAAATTAGTGTTTGGTGAGACTTTAGAGACCACTGTGCTAAAATTTCTTATTTGAGAGAGAGCGGATGATAACAGCCAAAGAAGTTTAATGAATTTGCACAAATGTCACTATATAAGTTAGTCATGAAAGTAGGATGAGGAAATAAATTCTTTTCACCTGACTCTTTTGACCCAGCCCCGTGGAAGTCACTGGGAATCCTGAGTTTCCATTTCTGATTCTCTGGTGACAGTGCGTTCTGCCTTTCAACCTTTCACATGGGAATGTTGGAAAAGGTAACCCCCAGCATCTCTTCCTCTGATGCACCTAGGAAAGTAGCATGGCTAGGGGAATAGATTTGTAAGCTCTGAGAGCGTTTAAGATTCCTAGGATCAATGCCTCCTCTCTGAGTTTACAAAAATATGCTGGTGGTGGGAGCTCATCCTGAAGGGACCTCAGAAAACTATGGACCAATGAATCTGGAAAAGTATAAAACTGGGTCCAAAATAGTCAGTTCCTGAGAGAATGATGGAACCTTTGACCAGGATGAGAAAAACCCAGAGAACAGGAGGTTGATGATTAAGCTTCATAAGATATCTTGATTGATGGTGTGGGAACAAGAAGAGAAACCATGTAGAAAACCCATAGAGAAGAAGTGGGTAGTGAAGTAGGAGAAGAGGAAAGTCCCGGGGGTTGAAGAGGAGGGGTGAGAAAGGACTGATTAAAATTAGCAAATGCCTCAGGCATCAAAGGTGAGTATTAAGAAAAGGCCATGAGATTTGACAGTAAGAACCCTTCTATGTGAAAGGCTTAAAGTATAACAGGCAAATCTTGAAGAGTAAATTATCTAAGAAAATGGATACAAATGAAAAAATGATGAGTGTGGATAGTTCAAAGATATATTAGAGTAAGAGATCAGGTTTGTATAATTAGGGTGGTATTAACATGGTTGTAGGCAGAGGAGAATAGCAAAACACTGAAGATTTGAGAAAGAGGATTTATCTGAAGGAACGAGATTCCAGAAGAGAGACTTCTTTTGGCAAGGATTAAGGTACTTCTTCCTCCAAATAAGGAATAAAAGAGGAGTAGGCACCCCAAAACACGGAGAACTTTAAAGGCAGAGGTCCACAGAGAGGGCTTGAGGTGGAGAATGGTTTGAGGGTAGATGAGGGACGTGTGACAAAGGATGTATCTTCCAAGTCAATGTGGAGGCAAAACCTAGCCTGGGAGCTTAGACTGAGTGGCTGAGGACTGAGGAAAAGTATCCAAGCAAATGCTGGAGGGAGAGTCATCAGAGTTAATAACAGGAAGGTTGAGCTGCTGTGAAAACATTGTTATAACAAATAGAGAAATATAGACATCCAATGTTTCAGTAGTTCTCATAGGCACGATTTTATGCCTTTTATTTTAGTGTTTGAGGGCTAAAAGGAGAATTGTGGAAAATAGGTTTCCTGTGGCTGGGGATGGGCAGAACTGAAAATGAAAGAATAGGCGGTGTCTGGGACTCTAATTAAGGCAGCTTAAAGTTGCTGATCAGTGTTTCAGGCTGACTGTTAGGGGATGAAGCAATACAGGTATTAAGAAACCGCATAGTGTAAAGGGATCAAGGGACTGGGCATAAGACCAGAGGAAGAGCCAGGTCAGTAATATGAGAGAGTAGGAAATGCTAGGTCGGGAAGTCATGATTAGAGAGGGAAGTAGTTAAGTGAAAAGAGGAAGCCAAGAGAATGGTTTCTGTAGATAACAGATCCCTGCCCTTGCGGAGCTCACACGCTAGCAGGGGAGACGGTCCATAAATCATAACCAGGGTGAATGAGCAAATTACTTAGTAGCGTAAAAAAGAGATGAATCAGCAGAACAGGGAGAGTGGAACTGCAGGGGGAGGGTAGGATAGACTGTCAGTTTTCAACGTGGGGTTATGGTGGGGGTCATTGACAAGGTGAGATTTGAGTAAAGGTTGATGGAGGTGAAAGGGATCCAGGAAGAGATCCAGGGTCAGAATGTTCTAAGAAGATGGGACAGCTAAAGCCACGGCTTGAGGTGGGAACCTGGAGCCCATGAGGAAGAGCAGGGGGCCAGCCACACCTTTTGTTACATTGTGCTTCTGGACCTCTGTCTTTTCAGAGCTGTAGAACTGCAAAACCCGGCTTTTATGTCATGACCAGAGATAGGGTTGGCACACTCTCTGAATTCCTTACCTCTATGTAATAGAAGCACACACTTGGTCATTTTTGAGCGTTGCTTGGGAATTACAGGAGTCTGTATTGCAGGCAATAACTGTACAAGTTCTGGCTGTGGAAAAATTTTACACCATCTGATCCTAAGCTAGAGGCCTGAACTCTGGTATGAATTTTACCCCTTTAGAATTTGAATATTCAATGAGAATGGGTTCCTGTCTACATAAATGTTAATGTGTATCTGTGTGTGTGTGTGTGTGTGTGTGTGTGTGTGTGTGTGTATGTATACATAGGATTCCACTAGGATTTTAAGTCTTTATTGGATAGTCAGTGTGGCACAAAGGGGTTTATGAGCAACAAGAGTCATCTGGATGGTCTCAGGAACATTGTATCCCTGGTAGCTGATAGGAGGATCCTTCTAAGGGAGGAGTCCAGCTTTCTAAGGGAAAATGTCTGGCTAGATGAGTCCTTGAGAGCTCATAAGTTTTGATGAAGGCTTGGACTGTAAGGCTATGAAATTGGGAGTTGAGTCAAGATTGTTTATTTCTTTAGGAGACAGGGTGACCTTAGCCTGGATCTGGGCTATATAGGAGTTATGGGGAGAGCTAAAGGTGGAAAGGATATCGTTAACACTGGTTGTTAGTTATGAGATTGTACACCACCTATGAAGTATCATGGACATAATCAAACCTGGCATGGAATTATTTCTAAAGCACAAGAACTCTTTGAGAAACATTTCCTGAGTATCTATAATGATGAAACAAAAAAGGACTCCCTAAGATCGCAGTGAGCTTTTTAATCAACATTCTTAGAAGCAAGTTATAAAATTATATCCATTACAGGAAAAGCCCCATTTAATTTATCATTCTAACAAATAAATAATTTGAAAGCAAGATTGAGGCAATTCATAATCAAAGATAAGGACAAAGCCTAGACACCGGAGTATGAATAACATTTGATAAAACTTCCTGGTATTTCTGTAGTTATATTCTTATTTGTTTATAAAACCTCAGTGAAGAAAGTTTAATTTAGCAAAACAGAGTTATCTTTCCAAGATGTTTTCATAAACAACATAAAGACCACATTGTCTAAGATGAGCTCCTGCCCGGATATAATTAGGAATTGACACTATAATTTTCCAGGCCATATTGCTAGTGAAATTAGAATCTGACAATTTCTACTAACTGGTGACTGTTCCAGGAGGTTATCAAGAAGGTCAGTATGGTGCTGTGTAATGCGAGGGCTTTCAACCCCTAAAAGAAAGTGTCTAATTCTTACTCATCTGCCATATCAGTTAGGATGACAGCTTAGCAGTCTAATGTGCTTGCTGCCTCCCTGTGAATTAGGAGGAAAGAAGAGAAGAGAGGAGAGGAAAGAAAAGGGGAATAAATGTGTTAAGCCAGATCACCTCATTAAGGGAGATGACAAAACCCAAACCAACTGCCACCTTGAATACTGGATATTCAGGAGAGAAACCTTTCCAACGACCACATAGGTGGTAAAGAGACATCACCTACCATTGAATTAAGGAAGAAGGAGTTCATTTATAACTTTGCCCTTGTCTGGACATTGGACTATGGTGGTGCTGATGAGCAGGTGGACAGGATAGAGGTTGGAGGAAAATTAGTTGATTCACTTACCTAAAGAGGATCTCAGGGGAGAAATGGGAAGGACTCTTATTTAAGTGAACTTCAATTTCCAAGGAGGTAGAAGGATTAGATCTAGAATGCTTTCATCAGGAATGGTCTCTGATGTTGGGAATGTATTCCTGATGAAATACCATCTTTAAGTAATCTGGCCCATTAGTCATCAGCTGCTACACCCAAGCAACAAACAACTCTGGGCCACCAAACTGGTGAAAGAGTTATGCAATCCCATGTTTGCCTTAAGCGGATATTAAAGACAAAGGCAGTTAGTCTTCCAAATCATCAAATGTTTTCTCCCATACTAGTTACTTTAGTCATACCACATAGCCAGGAAAAAAATACAAATCAGGGAAACACTTTTTAAGGGATTCAATGACCTCAACATGGTACAAGTTAATTAGAAACTGGTTACTTATATATTACATAATTAAAATGGTTGAGATGATGGGTTGTGTAGGTCAGATTTTCTTTTTTTTTAATAGATTAAAAATGTTTTAATTAAAAAAAGTTTTAGTATAGTTTCTTCTGTGTAGAGAACTAGGTTTTCTTTTATTCTGTTTCATAAGAGGTATTTAAAAATGTGGTTATAGCAGCCTAATTTTGCAATGCCTGATGTGAAAACGGTAGGTGCCTATCTTCCCCGGGCATCTTGTATTTCAGTTCTTTGTCTTTCATTCTTTTTTTTTTAAAAAAAGATTTTATTTTATTTATTTTTGGAGAGAAGGGAAGGGAGAGAGAAAGAGAGGGAGAGAAACATCAATGTGTTGTTGCCTTTAGTGTGCCTCCTACCAGGGACCAGGCCTGCAACCCAGGCATGTGCCCTGACTGGGAATTGAACTAGTGACCCTTTGGTTCACAGACCGGCACTCAATCCAATGAACCATACCAACCAGGGCTCATCCATCCTTTTAACAGCGAACAGACACAATGTATGGCATAGATAAAAGCTATGTGTTTCTCTGTTTTCTATTCTTTTCTGTCTCTTGTTCCTCTTTTATTTCCAAGGAGTTTTTTTGTTGATCACACACATCCTCAGGCCTTTTCCCCTTCCAATTCTTAAATGAGTATTTGGATGGGGATCTCAGAAAACAATTATGTGCCTGTCTTCATGCATGTTTTCTGGGATCATCAGACATCATGCTCAGCCCTTGGGCTGCTGTGACTTTGAAGCTCAGCTGGTCAACTGGAGAGGGCTAATCCTTCCATGGGACTTTTCCACTAGCCCCACAAGCACCAAAATTTTATTCCTATGTGAGTGAAAATGGAAAATACATAGAAATAAAGTGTAACTTTCTTTTGAAGACAATTTTGAATTCCAAGAACAAGGAAAATTGGAATGGAACTAATTACTCTAAAATTGACCTTGTCAGGTCTTCAAAGAATCCGTGAGTTATACATTTTTAATTGAATTTATTGGGGTGACATTGGTTAATGAAATTAGGTTTCAGGTGTACAATCCTATAAGACATCATTTGTACACTGTATTGTGTGTTTACCATCCCCCCAATAATCACATGTTGTTCATGTCCATGAGTTTTTCCTCTTTTTTTTCTTTTTCATCCCCTT